>JAESHU010000086.1:75150-88500 GCA_017639245.1 Myiopsitta monachus | reverse complement strand
TAGAAAAATAGCAGTGTCAGAAAGATGCTGCTCCCTCGCTGAAGCAGACTCCACGCATTGAGAGGTGAAACCTAAACCTCATCTACTTTCATGTGAAAAGGCCCTGGAGAACTTCGGTGTGCCTGCTAACAGCTTTCCTGAAGGCAAGTTGATATGCAAAAAATGCTAAGCCTCTGCTCCCAGAGATGAGGAGGCAGGAGTGAAGGGTGCTGCTGGAGCTCTTCTGCTCGTAGCAGCAGCCTTCGGAATGGTGAATCTCTGTACCACTCCATGCTTTCCGTCTGAAAGTCCGAGTACATACGTGGGTCGCTCTCCGGGCCACTCTGAAGCAGTTTCCCATACAGGAATTTTTGGTTTCGGAACCCGCAAAAAATAGCAGTGTCCGAAAGACGCTTCTCCCTCTCTGAAGCTAACTCTAAGCATTGAAGCGGTGCAATCTACTTTGCAACAACCTCATGTTCTTTCATGTGAAAAGGCCCTGGATTATTTCGGTGGTCCCTGCTAACAGCTTTTCTGAAGGCATGTTGGGATGCAAAAATTGCTAAGCCTGTGCTCCCAGAGATGAGGAGCCGGGAGTGAAGGGTGCTGCTGGAGCTCTTCTGCTCGCAGCAGAAACCTTCGGAACGGTGATGCTTTGTGCCGCTCCATGCTTTCCGTCTGAAAGTCTGAGTACATACGTGGGTCGCTCTCCAGGCCATTCTGAAGCAGTTTCTCAACCACGAATTTTTGGTTTCGGAACCCGCAGAAAAATAGCAGTGTCCGAAAGACGCTTCTCCCTCTCTGAAGCTGACACTACGCATTGGAGCTGTGAAACCTTCATTTTAGGCACTTAGTGTTCTTTCACTTGAAATTACAATTGAGTACTTCGTGGCGCCTGCTAACAGCTTTCCTGAAGCCGAGCTGAGAGGCACGAATGATTGGCCTGTGCTCCCAGAGATGAGAAGCCAGGATAAAGGGTGCTGCTGCACCTCTTCTGCCCACAGCAAAATTTCGAATAGCGTCACAAGTGTTGCGGTCACTCCTCGCCTTCTCATCTCAAGAAAGTCTATGTGTTTGTCCTTCTGCTATGGATTCTGAGGCTGTTTGACACGCACGAGTGATTGGATCTACTCACGGAGAAAATAGCAGTGCCGGAAAGATGCTGCTCCCTCTGTGAGGCTGACTCTAAGCATTGAGCGGTGCAACCTACTTTTCAACAACCTCTTGTTCTTTCATGTGAAAAGGCCCTGGAGTATTTCGGTGGTCCCTGCTAACAGCTTTTCTGAAGGCATGTTGGGATGCAAAAATTGCTAAGCCTCTGCTCCCAGAGATGAGGAGCCAGGAGTGAAGGGTGCTGCTGGAGCTCTTCTGCTCGCAGCAGCAACCTTCGGAACGGTGATGCTTTGTGCCGCTCCATGCTTTCCGTCTGAAAGTCTGAGTACATACGTGGGTCGCTCTCCGGGCCATTCTGAAGCAGTTTCCCATACAGGAATTTTTGGTTTCGGAACCCGCAAAAAATAGCAGTGTCCGAAAGACGCTTCTCCCTCTCTGAAGCTGACACTATGCATTGGAGCTGTGAAACCTTCATTTTAGGCACTTAGTGTTCTTTCACTTGAAATTACAATTGAGTACTTCGTGGCGCCTGCTAACAGCTTTCCTGAAGCCGAGCTGAGAGGCACGAATGATTGGCCTCTGCTCCCAGAGATGAGAAGCCAGGATAAAGGGTGTTGCTGGACCTCTTCTGCCCACAGCAACATTTCGAATAGCGTCACAAGTGTTGCGGTCACTCCTCGCCTTCTCATCTCAAGAAAGTCCATGTGTTGGTCCTTCTACTATGGATTCTGAAGCTGTTTGACACGCACGAGTGATTGGATCTACTCAGGGAGACGAATAGCAGCGCCAGAAAGATTCTGCTCCCTCTGTGAGGCTGACTCTAAGCATTGAGCGGTGCAACCTACTTTTCAACAACCTCATGTTCTTTCATGTGAAAAGGCCCTGGAGTATTTCGGTGGTCCCTGCTAACAGCTTTTCTGAAGGCATGTTGGGATGCAAAAATTGCTAAGCCTCTGCTCCCAGAGATGAGGAGCCGGGAGTGAAGGGTGCTGCTGGACCTCTTCTGCTCGCAGCAGCAACCTTCGGAACGGTGATACTTTGTGCCGCTAAAATGCTTTCCGTCCGAAAGTCCGAGTACATACGTGGGTCGCTCTCCGTGCCACTCTGAAGCAGTTTCCCATACACGAATTTTTGGTTTCGGAACCCGCAGAAAAATAGCAGTGTCCGAAAGATGCTGCTCCCTCTCTGAAGCTGACTCTAAGCATTGAAGCGGTGCAATCTACTTTGCAACAACCTCATGTTCTTTCATGTGAAAAGGCCCTGGATTATTTCTGTGGTCCCTGCTAACAGCTTTTCTGAAGGCATGTTGGGATGCAAAAATTGCTAAGCCTCTGCTCCCAGAGATGAGGAGCCGGGAGTGAAGGGTGCTGCTGGACGTTTTCTGCTCGCAGCAGCAACCTTCGGATCGGTGATGCTTTGTGCCGCTCCATGCTTTCCTTCCGAAAGTCCGAGTACATACGTGGGTCGCTCTCCGGGCCACTCTGAAGCAGTTTCCCATACACGAATTTTTGGTTTCGGAACCCGCAGAAAAATAGCAGTGTCCGAAAGATGCTGCTCCCTCTCTGAAGCTGACTCTAAGCATTGAAGCGGTGCAATCTACTTTGCAACAACCTCATGTTCTTTCATGTGAAAAGGCCCTGGAGTATTTCGGTGGTCCCTGCTAACAGCTCTTCTGAAGGCATGTTGGGATGCAAAAAATTGCTAAGCCTCTACTCCCAGAGATGAGGAGCCGGGAGTGAAGGGTGCTGCTGGACCTCTTCTACTCGCAGCAGCAACCTTCGGATCGGTGATGCTTTGTGCCGCTCCATGCTTTCCTTCCGAATGTCCGAGTACATACGTGGGTCTCTCTCCGGGCCATTCTGATGCAGTTTCCCAAACAGGAATTTTTGGTTTCGGAACCCGCAGAAAAATAGCAGTGTCAGAAAGATGCTGCTCCCTCGCTGAAGCAGACTCCACGCATTGAGAGGTGAAACCTAAACCTCATCTACTTTCATGTGAAAAGGCCCTGGAGAACTTCGGTGTTCCTGCTAACAGCTTTCCTGAAGGCAAGTTGATATGCAAAAAATGCTAAGCCTCTGCTCCCAGAGATGAGGAGGCAGGAGTGAAGGGTGCTGCTGCACCTCTTCTGCCCACAGCAAAATTTCGAAGAGCGTCACAAGTGTTGCGGTCACTCCTCGCCTTCTCATCTCAAGAAAGTCCATGTTTTGGTCGTTCTCCTGGGGATTCTGAAGCTGTTTGTCACGCACGAGTGATTGGATCTACTCACGGAGACGAATAGCAGCGCCCGAAAATGCTGCTCCCTCTGTGAGGCTGACTCTAAGCATTGAGCGGTGCAATCTACTTTTCAACAACCTCATGTTCTTTCATGTGAAAAGGCCCTGGAGTACTTCGGTGGTCCCTGCTAACAACTTTTCTGAAGGCATGTTGGGATGCAAAAATTGCTAAGCCTCTGCTCCCAGAGATGAGGAGCCGGGAGTGAAGGGTGCTGCTGGACCTTTTCTGCTCGCAGCAGCAACCTTCGGAACGGTGATACTTTGTGCCGCTCCATGCTTTCCGTCCGAAAGTCCGAGTACATACGTGGGTCGCTCTCCGGGCCACTCTGAAGCAGTTTCCCATACACGAATTTTTGGTTTCGGAACCCGCAGAAAAATAGCAGTGTCCGAAAGATGCTGCTCCCTCTCTGAAGCTGACTCTAAGCATTGAAGCGGTGCAATCTACTTTGCAACAACCTCATGTTCTTTCATGTGAAAAGGCCCTGTAGTATTTCGGTGGTCCCTGCTAACAGCTTTTCTGAAGGCATGTTGGGATGCAAAAATTGCTAAGCCTCTGCTCCCAGAGATGAGGAGCCGGGAGTGAAGGGTGCTGCTGGACCTTTTCTGCTCGTAGCAGCAACCTTCGGAATGGTGAATCTCTGTACCACTCCATTCTTTCCGTCCGAATATCCGAGTACATACGTGGGTCGCTCTCCGGGCCATTCTGAAGCAGTTTCCCATACACGAATTTTTGGATTCGGAACCCGCAGAAAAATAGCAGTGTCCGGAAGATGCTGCTCCCTCTCTGAAGCAGACTCTACGCATTGAGAGGTGCAACCAAAACCTCATCTACTTTCATGTGAAAAGGCCCTGGAGAACTTCGGTGTTCCTGCTAACAGCTTTCCTGAAGGCAAGTTGGGATGCAAAAAATGCTAAGCCTCTGCTCGCAGAGATGAGGAGGCAGGAGTGAAGGGTGCTGCTGGAGCTCTTCTGCTCGTAGCAGCAGCCTTCGGAATGGTGAATCTCTGTACCACTCCATGCTTTCCGTCTGAAAGTCTGAGTACATACGTGGGTCGCTCTCCGGGCCACTCTGAAGCAGTTTCTCAACCACGAATTTTTGGTTTCGGAACCCGCAGAAAAATAGCAGTGTCCGAAAGATGCTGCTCCCTCTCTGAAGCTGACACTACGCATTGGAGCTGTGAAACCTTCATTTTAGGCACTTAGTGTTCTTTCACTTGAAATTACAATTGAGTACTTCGTGGCGCCTGCTAACAGCTTTCCTGAAGCCGAGCTGAGAGGCACGAATGAGTGGCCTGTGCTCCCAGAGATGAGAAGCCAGGAGTGAAGGGTGTTGCTGGACCTCTTCTGCCCACACCAACATTTCGAATAGCGTCTCAAGTGTTGCTGTCACTCCTCGCCGTCTCATCTCAAGAAAGTCGATGTGTTGGTCCTTCTGCTATGGATTCTGAGGCTGTTTGACACGCACGAGTGATTGGATCTACTCACGGAGACGAATAGCAGTGCCGGAAAGATGCTGGTCCCTCTTTGAAGCTGACTCTACGCATTGAGAGGTGCAATCTACTTTTCAACAACCTCATGTTCTTCATCTGCAAAGGCCCTGGAGTACTTCGGTGGTCCCTGCTAACAGCTTTTCTGAAGGCAAGTTGGGATGCAAAAAAAAGCTAAGCCTCTTCTTCCAGAGATGAGGAGCCAGGAGTGAAGGGTGATCCTGGACCTCTTCTGTGCGTAGAAGCAACCTTCGAAAAGTTGATACTTTGTGATACTCCATGCTTTCCGTCCGAAAGTCCGAGTACATGCGTGAGTCGCTCTCCGGACCACTCTGAAGCAGTTTCTCAACCACGAGTTTTTGGATTCGGAACCCGCAGAAAAATAGTAGTGTCCGAAAGACGCTGCTCCCTCTCTGAAGCTGACTCTACGCATTGAAGCGGTGCAATCTACTTTTCAACAACCTCATGTTCTTTCATGTGAAAAGGCCCTGGAGCATTTCTGTGGTCCCTGCTAACAGCTTTTCTGAAGGCAAGTTGGGATGCAAAAAATGCTAAGCCTCTGCTCCCAGAGATGAGGAGCCAGGAGTGAAGGGTGCTGCTGGACCTCTTCTGCCCACAGCAACATTTCAAATGGCGTTAGAAGTGTTTCTGTCACTCCTCGCCTTCTCATCTTAAGAAAGTCCATGTGTTGGTCGCGCTCCTGTCTATTCGGCAGCTGTTTGTCACGCACGAGTGATTGGCCTCTACTCACGGAGACGAATAGCAGTGTCGCAAAGATGCTGCTCCCTCTCTGAAGCTGACTCTACGCATTGAAGCCGTGAAAACTAAACCTCATGTTCTTTCATGTGAAAGGTCCCTGGAGTACTTCGGTGTGCCTGCTAACAGCTTTCCTGAAGGCAAGTTATGACGCCCGAATGATAAGCCTCTGCTCCCAGAGATGAAGAGCCAGGAGTGAAGGGTGCTGCTGGACTCCTGCGCGCGGCAGCAACCTTCGGAACGGTGATACTTTGTGATACTCCATGCTTTCCTTCTGAAAGTCTGAGTACATACGTGGGTCGCTCTCCGGGCAACTCTGAAGTAGTTTCTCATACATGAATTTTAGGTTTCGGAACCCGCAGAAAAATAGGGTCGGAAAGATGCTGCTCCCTCTCTGAAGCTGACTCTACGCATTGAAGCCGTGCAACCTGCATTTTAGGCACTTAGTGTTCTTTCACTTGAAAGGGCACTTGAATACTCCGTGGTGCCTGGTAACAGCTTTCCTGAAGCTGAGTTGAGAGCCACGAATGATTGGCCTCTGCTCCCACGGATGAGGAGCCAATACTGAAGGGTGCTGCTGGACCCCTTCTGAGCACAGCAAAAATTCAAATGGCGTCACAAGTGTTTCTGTCACTCCTCGCCTTCTCATCTCAAAAAAGTCCATGTTTTGGTCGTGCTCCTGTCGATTCTGAAGCTGTTTGTCACGCACGAGTGATTGGCCTCTACTCCCGGAGACGAATAGCAGTGTCGGAAAGATGCTGCTCCCTCTCTGAAGCTGACTCTACGCATTGATGCGGTGCATCCTACATTTCAGGCACTCCGTTTTATCTCATCTGAAAGGCCACTTGAGTGTATCTTTGGTGCCTGATAACAGTTTTCCTGAAGCCGAGTTGTGATGCACGAATGATTGGCCTCTGCGCCAACAGATGAGGAGCCAGGATTGAAGGGAGCTACTGGACCTCTTTGCACGCAGTAAGCTTTGCAACAGTGCCACCTCCATTGCAGTTGCTCCTTCCTTTTTTACGTCAAAGTCCTTTTGAATTCACCTGTGATGATTCACCTCCCAGTCGTCCTGAGGCCGAGTATGTAGGTCACGAATGATTGGCCTCTGCTACCACAGAGGAAGAGCCAAGACTGAAATGTGCTGCTGGACCTCTTCTGCACACTGTAATCTTTGCAAGACCGCCACCTGCATTGCATTCACTTCTTGCTTTCATATCATAAGGTCTATCTGAATAGACCTGTGCTACCCAGTCCCAGGCGTCCTGAAGCGGAGTATGCTGTGCACGAATGATCGGCCTCTGTTCCCTCAGACGAAGTGCCAAGACTGAATGGTCCTGGTGGACCTTTTCTGCCCACAGCAACATTTCGAAAGGCGCCACAAATGTTGCTGTCACTCCTTGCATTCGGATCTGAAAGTCCATATGTTGGTCACTCAACTGGCCATTCTGAGGCTGTTTGTCACGCACAACTCATTGGCTTCGGCTCTCGCTGAAAAATAGCAGTGCCGGAAAGATGCTGCTCCCTCTCTAAAGCTGACTCTACGCATTGAAGCGGTGCAACCTACATTTCAGGTACACAGTGTTCTTTCATTTGAAAGGCCACTTGAGTACGTCGGTGTTGCCTGCTAACAGCTTTCCTGAAGCCGAGTTGTGAGGCACGAATGATAAGCCTCTGCTCCCACAGATGAAGAGCCAGGAGTGAAGGCTGCTGCTGGACCTCTTCTGCCCACAGCAACCTTTCGAACGGTGATACTTGATTTAGTACCACTCCTTGCTTTCTCGTTCTGAAGTCTATGAGTACATGTGTGGGTCGCCCTCCCTGCCATTTTGAAGGTGTTTGTCACACACGACTTTTTGGCTTCGGCTCAGGCAGAAAAATAGCAGCCCTGTTGGGACTGGGAGTTTGAGGGCAGCCATATTGGTGAGGCGCCCTTGTCGTGACGGA
The DNA here is from genome assembly GCA_017639245.1 of Myiopsitta monachus. Lineage (NCBI taxonomy): Eukaryota > Metazoa > Chordata > Aves > Psittaciformes > Psittacidae > Myiopsitta > Myiopsitta monachus. Next base: position 80,945 of record JAESHU010000086.1, on the reverse strand, counting down.
ACCTGCGCCATCTTGAGTGCAGCTCCCAGGGGCAGCCATTTTGGTGAGGCGCCATTGTCACCAATGAACAGGCGCCATCTTGAGTGCAGCTCCCGGGGGCGGCCATATTGGTGAGGTGCCTTTGGCGCCATTGTTTACCCGCCATTTTTCCGTATTGAGGCCAGCCCCTCCCTCCTGCCAACTCATGCCCTCCCCCATCATGGCTGCCGCGTTGCCGTGGTAACGGCAGCACCGCACCTGCGCCGCCACCATTTTGCCTTCCAAGATGGCGCTGGGGAAGCCTCTGCTCTCATCCTGTTCCCTCCTGCAGGGGGTTGCAGCTCTTGGGACACGGCCGTGCCCCTGCTCGGCATCACAGCCCCCCTCCTCCGGGAGCCGGCGTCGCTGCTTCCTGGGGCCGGCATCCATCTCCAGCATGGCACCACCATCCTGGCATTCAAGGTATGGACACTGGGGGATAGGGAGACACATAGGGAGCCATAGAGAGACACTGGGGGTGCTGCGATCCACAGAGACCTCATAGAAACTCCATAGGGACACACACGGGGGTGGTGAGGTGGTGGACATAGAGACATATAGGGACCAGTAGAGAGACAATGGGGAGGCTGCGACCCATAGAGACTCCATAGAAACTCCTGAGGGAGACATTTGGGCAATGGGGTGGTTTGGACATAGAGACATATAGGGACCCATAGAGAGACATTGTGGGGGGCTGGAACCCCTTCGAGCCGCCATAGAATCCTTATAGGGAAAAACTAGGTGTGGGGGGTATTGTCAAAGAGACACAAAGGTACCCCTAGAGAAACATTGGGGGGGTCTGTGATCCATAGAGACCCCATAGAAACTCCATATGGAGATGCTGGGTGGGGGTATTGACAAAGAGTCACAAAGGGACCCATAGAGAGACACTGAGGGGGGTCTGGGACCCCTTAGAGACCTCCTCGGGACTCCATAGGGACATACAGGGGAGATTATGGACATGGAGATGCATAGGGACCCATAGTGAGACACTCGGGGGGGCTGCGACCCAGAGATACCCCAGAGAAACTCTATAGGGACACATTATGTGGGATGGATATAGAGACACATAGGGACCCATAGGGAGACATTGGGGGTGCTGGTACCCCTTACAGACCCCATAGAAACTCCATAGGTACACACTGTGTGGGATTGTATGGACATAGCGACACATAGGGACCCATAGAGAGACACTGGTAGGGGCTGCGACCCATAGAGACCCCATAGAAACTCCATAAAGACACACTTGTTTGGGGTATGGACAGAGGGGCATATAGGGATCCATAGAGAAACACCACGGGGGGCTGGGACCCATAGAGGCCCCATAGAAATTCCATCGAGAGACACTGGTGGGGGGAATGGGCATAGAGACACTTAGGGACCCATAGAAAGACATTGGGGGAGCTGCGCCCCGTAGAGCACCCATAGAAACTGCATAGGGGCACACTGGGTGGGGCATTGACATAGAGACACATAGGGACCCTTAGAGAAACATTGAGGGCGTTCGGGACCATAGAGGCCCCATAGAAGCTCCGTAGAGACACATTGGGGGGGGGGGTATGGAGACAGAGACCCATAGGGACCCATAGAGAGACATTGGATGGAGGGCTGGGACCAATAGAGCATCATAGAACCTCGATAGGGACACATGGGACGGTTGAACATGGAGATACATAGGGACCCACAGAGAGACACTGCGGGGGCTTGGACCCATAGAGACCCCATAGAAACTCTATAGGGAGACACTGGGGGGGGGGGAATTGTCATAGAGACATATAGGGACCCATAGAGAGACATATAGACATAGAGGGGGCTGGGACACATAGAGATACCATAGAAACTCCACTGGGAGACATTGGGAGGGTTGCGACCAATAGAGCCCCCAAAGAAACTACATAGAGACACGATGGGTGGGGGTATGGACATAGAGACACATAGAAAACTGTAGAGAGATACTAGGGGGTGCTGGGACCCATACAGCCCGCATAGGAGCTGCATAGGGACACACAGGGGGGAGGTTTGGACATAAAGACACATAGGGACCCATAGAGAGAGACAGGGGGGTTGGGACCAATAGAGCTACCATAGAACCTCCATAGCACAGACCAACTTCTCCAGGCACAGACCAAATATCTAATCAGAGATTAAATTCTCCAGACACAGACTACATTCTGCAGTCACAGAGTAAACTCTCCTGTCACAGATTCATTTGTCCAACCACACGTTAAATTCTCCAGTCACAAACTAAATTCTCCACTCACAGAAGAAATGCCCCAGGCACAGAAGAAATGCCCCAGGCACAGAAGAAATGCCCCAGGCACAGAAGAAATGCCCCAGGCACAGAAGAAATGCCCCAGGCACAGAAGAAATGCCCCAGGCACAGAAGAAATGCCCCAGGCACAGAAGAAATGCCCCAGGCACAGAAGAAATGCCCCAGGCACAGAAGAAATGCCCCAGGCACAGAAGAAATGCCCCAGGCACAGAAGAAATGCCCCAGGCACAGGCCAAAATCTCTAATCAGAAATTAAATTCTCCAGACACAGACTACGTTCTCCAGTCACAAAGGAAACTCTCCTGTCACAGTAAATTACTCCAACCACACATTATATTCTCCAGTCACAAACTAAATTCTCCAGTCACTGAAAGACTTTCAGCATCTTAGACTATATTCACCAAACACATGAAAATCTCTAAGCACAGATTAAGTTCTTAAATCACGGAGTGAATTCCCCAGGCACAGACTAAATTCTCTAGTAACAGAATAAATTATGGAGTCATAGACTACATTCTCCAGTCACACAATAAACTCCTATCATACAGCAAATTCCACAGTCAGAATAAATGCCCCACTCACTGACTAAATTCTCCAGTCACAGGCTTAATTTTGCCAGGCACAGACTAAATTCCCCAGTCACAGACTAAATTCCCCAGTCACAGACTAAATTCCCCAGTCACAGACTAAATTCCCCAGTCACAGATTAAATTCCCCAGGCACAGACTAAATTCCCCAGGCACAGACTAAATTCCCCAGGCACAGACTAAATTCCCCAGGCACAGCATATAATCTCCAGGCACAGACTAGATTCTCCAGGCGCAGACTAGATTCCCCAGGCGCAGGCCAAAATCACTAATCAGAGATTAGATTCTCCAAGCACAGACTAATTTCTCCAGGCACAGACCAAAATCTCTAATCAGAGATTAAATTCTCCAGACACAGACTACGTTCTCCAGGCACAGAGTAAACTCTCCTGTCACAGATTAATTTCTGCAACCACACATTAAATTCTCCAGTCAGAAACTAAATTCTCCAGTCACTGTGTAAATTCCCAAGTCACAGAATAATTTCTCCAGTCACAGAATAAATTCTTCAGTCACTGAAAGACTTCTACCATCTTAGACTAAATTCACCAAACACATGAAAATCTCTAAGCACAGATTAAATTCTTAAATCGCGGAGTAAATTCTCCACTCACTGAGTAAATTCCCAAGTCACAGAATAAATTCCCGTGTCACAGAATAAATTCCACACTCGCAGACTAAATTCTCCTCTCACTGATTATCTGTTCTGTAATATAATTATATATTATTATAATTATATAATTATAATATATAATTAATATGATATATAATAAATAATATTAACCTATTCTCCATTCACAGGCTAAATTCCCCAGTCACAAAGTAAATTCTCAGATCAATAATTATATTCTCCTGTCACAGAATAAATACTCCAGTCACTGAAAGACTTCTACTATCTTAGACAAAGTTCGCCAAACACATCAAAATTTCTAAGCACAGATTATATTCTTAAATCACAGACTAAACTCTCCACGCACTCAGTAAATTCCTCAGTCACTGACTAATTTCCCAAGTCACAGAACAAATTCCCATGTCACAGAATAAACTCCACACTCACAGACTAAATTCTCCCCTTACAGACATATTCTCCAGGCACCGGCTGAATGCCCCAGCCACCGGCTGAATGCCCCAGCCACCGGCTAAATGCCCCAGCCACCGGCTAAATGCCCCAGGCACAGCATATAATCTCCAAGCACAGTCTAAATTCTCCAGGCACTGGCTAAATTCTCAGATCAATAACTACATTCTCCTGCCACAGAATAAATTCTCCAGTCACTGAAACACTTCTACCATCTTCGATTAAATTCACCAAACACATGAAAATCTCTAAGCACGGATTAAATTCTTAAATCACGGAACAAACTCTCCACCCACTCAGTAAATTTCCCAGTCAAAAGCTAAATTCCCAAGTCACAGAAGAAATTCCCCTCTGACAGAATAAATTCCAAAGGCACAGACCAACTTCTCCTGGCACAGACCAACTTCTCCTGGCACAGACCAACTTCTCCTGGCACAGACCAACTTCTCCTGGCACAGACCAACTTCTCCTGGCACAGACCAACTTCTCCTGGCACAGACCAAAATCTCTAATCAGAGATTAAATTCTCCAGACACAGGCTACGTTCTGCAGTCACAGAGTAAACTCTCCTGTCACAGATTAATTACTGCAACCACACATTAAATTCTGCAGTCACAAACTAAATTCTCCACTCACAGAAGAAATTCTCCAGCCACAAACTACATTCTCCACGCACAGAAGAAATGCCCCAGGCACAGGCTAAATGCCCCAGGCACAGACCAAAATCTCTAATCAGAAATTAAATTCTCCAGACACAGACTACGTTCTCCAGTCACAAAGGAAACTCTCCTGTCACAGTAAATTACTCCAACCACACATTATATTCTCCAGTCACAAACTAAATTCTCCAGTCACTGGAAGACTTTCAGCATCTTAGACTATATTCACCAAACACATGAAAATCTCTAAGCACAGATTAAGTTCTTAAATCACGGAGTGAATTCCCCAGGCACAGACTAAATTCTCTAGTAACAGAATAAATTATCGAGTCATAGACTACATTCTCCAGTCACATAATAAATTATCGAGTCAAAGACTCAATTCTCCAGTCACACAATAAACTCCTATCATACAGCAAATTCCAGTCAGAATAAATGCCCCACTCACTGACTAAATTCTCCAGTCACAGGCTTAATTTTGCCAGGCACAGACTAAATTCCCCAGTCACAGACTAAATTCCCCAGTCACAGACTAAATTCCCCAGTCACAGACTAAATTCCCTAGTCACAGACTAAATTCCCCAGTCACAGCATATAATCTCCAGGCACAGACTAGATTCTCCAGGCGCAGACTAGATTCCCCAGGCGCAGGCCAAAATCACTAATCAGAGATTAGATTCTCCAAGCACAGACTAATTTCTCCAGGCACAGACCAAAATCTCTAATCAGAGATTAAATTCTCCAGACACAGACTACGTTCTCCAGGCACAGAGTAAACTCTCCTGTCACAGATTAATTTCTGCAACCACACATTAAATTCTCCAGTCAGAAACTAAATTCTCCAGTCACTGTGTAAATTCCCAAGTCACAGAATAATTTCTCCAGTCACAGAATAAATTCTTCAGTCACTGAAAGACTTCTACCATCTTAGACTAAATTCACCAAACACATGAAAATCTCTAAGCACAGATTAAATTCTTAAATCGCGGAGTAAATTCTCCACTCACTGAGTAAATTCCCAAGTCACAGAATAAATTCCCGTGTCACAGAATAAATTCCACACTTGCAGACTAAATTCTCCTCTCACTGATTATCTGTTCTGTAATATAATTATATATTATTATAATTATATAATTATAATATATAATTAATATGATATATAATAAATAATATTAACCTAT
>JAESHU010000086.1:0-74650 GCA_017639245.1 Myiopsitta monachus | reverse complement strand
GCCTGGAGGTTTTTAGTCTCATCTAGTCAGTGCCTGGAGGTTTTTAATCTACTCTCGTCAGTGCCTGGAGGTTTGTAGTCTATTCTAGTGTGTTTGTGGAGGTTTTTATCCTAAACTAGTCTGTGGCTGGAGGTTTCTAGTCAAGTCTAGTCTATTCCTGGATGTTTTTAATGTATTCAAGTCTGTGCCTGGAGGATTTAAGTCTAGTCTAGTCTGTGCCTGGAGGTTTTTATTCTGGTCCAGTCTGTGCCAGGAGATATTTTGTCTAGGCTAGTCTGTGCCTGGAGGTTTTTAGACATGTCTAGTTTGTGCCTGGAGGTTTTTTAGTCTCATCTAATCTGTGCCTGGAGGTTTTTAGTCTAGTCAAGTCAAGTCTGTGCCTGGAGGTTTTTATTCTGGTCTAGTCTGTTCCTGGAGGTTTTACACACGTCTTGCCTGTGCCTGCAGTTTTTTATTCTGGTCTAGTCTGTGCCTGCCTGTCTTTATTCTGGTCCTGTCTGTGCCAGGAGATATTTTGTCTAGGCTAGTCTGTGCCTGTAGGTTTTTTGTCTCCTCTAGTCTGTGCCTGGAGGTTTTTAGTCTAGACAAGTCAAGTCTGTGCCTGGAGGGTTTTATTCTGGTCTAGTCTGTTCCTGGAGGTTTTACACATGTCTTGCCTGTGCCTGGAGGTTTTTATTCTGGTCTAGTCTTTGACTGAAGGATTTTATTCTGGTCTAGTCTGTGCCTGGAGGTCTTTATTCTGGTCTTGTCTGTGCCTGGAGGTTTTTATTCTGGTCTAGTCTGTGCCTGGAGGTTTTTATTTTGGTCTAGTCTGTGCCTGGAGGTTTTTATTTTGGTCTAGTCTGTGCCTGGAGGTTTTTATTCTGGTCTAGTCTGTGCCTGGAGGTTTTTATTTTGGTCTAGTCTGTGCCTGGAGGTTTTTAGTATCATCTAGTCTGTGTCTGGAGGTTTTTAGTCTACTCTAGTCAAGTCTGTGCCTGGAGGTTTTTATTCTTCTCTAGTTTGTGCCTTGAGGTTTTTATTCTGGTCTAGTCATTTCCTGGAGGTTTTACACACGTCTTGCCTGTGCCTGCAGTTTTTATTCTGGTCTAGTCTGTGCCTGCCTGTCTTTATTCTGGTCCTGTCTGTGCCAGGAGATATTTTGTCTAGGCTAGTCTTTGCCTGTAGGTTTTTAGTCTCATCTAGTCTTTTCCTGGAGGTTTTTAATCTCCTCTAGTCAGTGCCTGGAGGTTTTTAGTCTCGTCTAGTCTGTGCCTGGAGGTATTTAGTCTAGTCTAGTATAGTCTGTGCCTGGAGGTTTTTAGTGTAGTCTAGTCTGTGAATGGAGGTTTTTATTCTTTTCTAGTCTGTGCCTGGAGGTTTTTATTCTGGTCTAGTCTGTGCCTGGAGGTATTTGTCTAGTCTAGTATAGTCTGTGCCTCGAGGTTTTTAGTCTAGTCTAGTCTAGTCTGGACCTAGAGGTTTTTATTCTGGTCTAGTCTGTGCCTGGAGGTTTTTATTCTGGTCTAGTCTTTGACTGAAGGATTTTATTCTGGTCTAGTCTGTGCCTGGAGGTCTTTATTCTGGTCTTGTCTGTGCCTGGAGGTTTTTATTCTGGTCTAGTCTGTGCCTGGAGGTTTTTATTTTGGTCTAGTCTGTGCCTGGAGGTTTTTATTTTGGTCTAGTCTGTGCCTGGAGGTTTTTATTTTGGTCTAGTCTGTGCCTGGAGGTTTTTAGTCTCATCTAGTCAGTGCCTGGAGGTTTTTAATCTACTCTCGTCAGTGCCTGGAGGTTTGTAGTCTATTCTAGTGTGTTTGTGGAGGTTTTTATCCTAAACTAGTCTGTGGCTGGAGGTTTCTAGTCAAGTCTAGTCTATTCCTGGATGGTTTTAATGTATTCAAGTCTGTGCCTGGAGGATTTAAGTCTAGTCTAGTCTGTGCCTGGAGGTTTTTATTTTGGTCTAGTCTGTGCCTGGAGGTTTTTATTTTGGTCTAGTCTGTGCCTGGAGGTTTTTAGTCTCATCTAGTCAGTGCCTGGAGGTTTTTAATCTACTCTCGTCAGTGCCTGGAGGTTTGTAGTCTATTCTAGTGTGTTTGTGGAGGTTTTTATCCTAAACTAGTCTGTGGCTGGAGGTTTCTAGTCAAGTCTAGTCTATTCCTGGATGTTTTTAATGTATTCAAGTCTGTGCCTGGAGGATTTAAGTCTAGTCTAGTCTGTGCCTGGAGGTTTTTATTCTGGTCCAGTCTGTGCCAGGAGATATTTTGTCTAGGCTAGTCTGTGCCTGGAGGTTTTTAGACATGTCTAGTTTGTGCCTGGAGGTTTTTTAGTCTCATCTAATCTGTGCCTGGAGGTTTTTAGTCTAGTCAAGTCAAGTCTGTGCCTGGAGGTTTTTATTCTGGTCTAGTCTGTTCCTGGAGGTTTTAGACACGTCTTGCCTGTGCCTGCAGTTTTTTATTCTGGTCTAGTCTGTGCCTGCCTGTCTTTATTCTGGTCCTGTCTGTGCCAGGAGATATTTTGTCTAGGCTAGTCTGTGCCTGTAGGTTTTTTGTCTCGTCTAGTCTGTGCCTGGAGGTTTTTAGTCTCCTCTAGTCTGTGCCTGGAGGTTTTTAGTCTAGACAAGTCAAGTCTGTGCCTGGAGGGTTTTATTCTGGTCTTGTCTGTTCCTGGAGGTTTTACACATGTCTTGCCTGTGCCTGGAGGTTTTTATTCTGGTCTAGTCTTTGACTGAAGGATTTTATTCTGGTCTAGTCTGTGCCTGGAGGTCTTTATTCTGGTCTTGTCTGTGCCTGGAGGTTTTTATTCTGGTCTAGTCTGTGCCTGGAGGTATTTAGTCTAGTCTAGTATAGTCTGTGCCTGGAAGTTTTTAATGTAGTCTCGTCTAGTCTGTGCCTGGAGGTTTTTATTCTGGTCTAGTCTGTGCCTGGAGGTTTTTATTCTGGTCTACTCTGTGCCTGTGTATTTTTATTCTGGTCCAGTCTGTGCCAGGAGATATTTTGTCTAGGCTAGACTGTGCCTGTGGGTTTTTAGACATGTCCAGTCTGTGCCTGGAGGTTTTTAGTCTTGTCTAGTCTGTGCCTGGAGGTTTTTAGTCTTGTCTAGTCTGTGCCTGGAGGTTTTTATTCTGGTCTAGTCTGTGCCTGGAGGTCTTTATTCTGGTCCAGTCTGTGCCAGGAGATATTTTGTCTAGTCTAGTCTGTGCCTGGAGGTTTTCAGTCTAGTCTAACCTAAGCCTGGAGGTTTTTATTCTTGTCTACTCTGTGCCTGGAGGTTTTCAGTCTAGCCTACTCTGTGCCTGTGTGTTTTCAGTCTAGTCTTGCCTAGTCTATGCCGGGAGGTTTTAAGTCTAGTCTAGTCTAGTCTATTCCGTGCCTGAAGGTGTTCAGTCTAGTCTGGTCTGTGTCTCGATTTTGTAAGTCTAGTTTTGTCTAGCCTTTTCCTGGTGGTTTTAATTCCAGTCTAGTGTGTGCCTGCTTGTTTTCCTTCCAGTCTTGTTTGTGCCTGGATGTTTTAAGTCTGGTGTAGACTGTGCCTGGTGGGTTTTAGTCTAGTCTCGTCAGTGCCTGGAGGTTTGTAGTCTATTCTAGTGTGTTTGTGGAGGTTTTTATCCTAAACTAGTCTGTGGCTGGAGGTTTCTAGTCAAGTGTAGTCTATTCCTGGATGTTTTTAATGTATTCAAGTCTGTGCCTGGAGGATTTAAGTCTAGTCTAGTCTGTGCCTGGAGGTTTTTATTCTGGTCTTGTCTGTGCCTGGAGGTTTTTATTCTGGTCTAGTCTGTGCCTGGAGGTCTTTATTCTGGTCCAGTCTGTGCCAGGAGATATTTTGTCTAGGCTAATCTGTGCCTGGAGGTTTTTAGACATGTCTAGTTTGTGCCTGGAGGTTTTTTAGTCTCATCTAATCTGTGCCTGGAGGTTTTTAGTCTAGTCAAGTCAAGTCTGTGCCTGGAGGTTTTTATTCTGGTCTAGTCTGTTCCTGGAGGTTTTACACACGTCTTGCCTGTGCCTGCAGTTTTTTATTCTGGTCTAGTCTGTGCCTGCCTGTCTTTATTCTGGTCCTGTCTGTGCCAGGAGATATTTTGTCTAGGCTAGTCTTTGCCTGTAGGTTTTTAGTCTCATCTAGTCTTTTCCTGGAGGTTTTTAGTCTCCTCTAGTCAGTGCCTGGAGGTTTTTAGTCTCGTCTAGTCTGTGCCTGGAGGTATTTAGTCTAGTCTAGTATAGTCTGTGCCTGGAGGTTTTTAGTGTAGTCTAGTCTGTGAATGGAGGTTTTTATTCTTTTCTAGTCTGTGCCTGGAGGTTTTTATTCTGGTCTAGTCTGTGCCTGGAGGTATTTGTCTAGTCTAGTATAGTCTGTGCCTCGAGGTTTTTAGTCTAGTCTAGTCTAGTCTGGACCTAGAGGTTTTTATTCTGGTCTAGTCTGTGCCTGGAGGTTTTTATTCTGGTCTAGTCTGTGCCTGGAGGTTTTTATTTTGGTCTAGTCTGTGCCTGGAGGTTTTTAGTATCATCTAGTCTGTGTCTGGAGGTTTTTAGTCTACTCTAGTCAAGTCTGTGCCTGGAGGTTTTTATTCTTCTCTAGTTTGTGCCTTGAGGTTTTTATTCTGGTCTAGTCATTTCCTGGAGGTTTTACACACGTCTTGCCTGTGCCTGCAGTTTTTTATTCTGGTCTAGTCTGTGCCTGCCTGTCTTTATTCTGGTCCTGTCTGTGCCAGGAGATATTTTGTCTAGGCTAGTCTTTGCCTGTAGGTTTTTAGTCTCATCTAGTCTTTTCCTGGAGGTTTTTAGTCTCCTCTAGTCAGTGCCTGGAGGTTTTTAGTCTCGTCTAGTCTGTGCCTGGAGGTATTTAGTCTAGTCTAGTATAGTCTGTGCCTGGAGGTTTTTAGTGTAGTCTAGTCTGTGAATGGAGGTTTTTATTCTTTTCTAGTCTGTGCCTGGAGGTTTTTATTCTGGTCTAGTCTGTGCCTGGAGGTATTTGTCTAGTCTAGTATAGTCTGTGCCTCGAGGTTTTTAGTCTAGTCTAGTCTAGTCTGGACCTAGAGGTTTTTATTCTGGTCTAGTCTGTGCCTGGAGGTTTTTATTCTGGTCTAGTCTTTGACTGAAGGATTTTATTCTGGTCTAGTCTGTGCCTGGAGGTCTTTATTCTGGTCTTGTCTGTGCCTGGAGGTTTTTATTCTGGTCTAGTCTGTGCCTGGAGGTTTTTATTTTGGTCTAGTCTGTGCCTGGAGGTTTTTATTTTGGTCTAGTCTGTGCCTGGAGGTTTTTATTTTGGTCTAGTCTGTGCCTGGAGGTTTTTAGTCTCATCTAGTCAGTGCCTGGAGGTTTTTAATCTACTCTCGTCAGTGCCTGGAGGTTTGTAGTCTATTCTAGTGTGTTTGTGGAGGTTTTTATCCTAAACTAGTCTGTGGCTGGAGGTTTCTAGTCAAGTCTAGTCTATTCCTGGATGGTTTTAATGTATTCAAGTCTGTGCCTGGAGGATTTAAGTCTAGTCTAGTCTGTGCCTGGAGGTTTTTATTCTGGTCCAGTCTGTGCCAGGAGATATTTTGTCTAGGCTAGTCTGTGCCTGGAGGTTTTTAGACATGTCTAGTTTGTGCCTGGAGGTTTTTTAGTCTCATCTAATCTGTGCCTGGAGGTTTTTAGTCTAGTCAAGTCAAGTCTGTGCCTGGAGGTTTTTATTCTGGTCTAGTCTGTTCCTGGAGGTTTTAGACACGTCTTGCCTGTGCCTGCAGTTTTTTATTCTGGTCTAGTCTGTGCCTGCCTGTCTTTATTCTGGTCCTGTCTGTGCCAGGAGATATTTTGTCTAGGCTAGTCTGTGCCTGTAGGTTTTTTGTCTCGTCTAGTCTGTGCCTGGAGGTTTTTAGTCTCCTCTAGTCTGTGCCTGGAGGTTTTTAGTCTAGACAAGTCAAGTCTGTGCCTGGAGGGTTTTATTCTGGTCTTGTCTGTTCCTGGAGGTTTTACACATGTCTTGCCTGTGCCTGGAGGTTTTTATTCTGGTCTAGTCTTTGACTGAAGGATTTTATTCTGGTCTAGTCTGTGCCTGGAGGTCTTTATTCTGGTCTTGTCTGTGCCTGGAGGTTTTTATTCTGGTCTAGTCTGTGCCTGGAGGTATTTAGTCTAGTCTAGTATAGTCTGTGCCTGGAAGTTTTTAATGTAGTCTCGTCTAGTCTGTGCCTGGAGGTTTTTATTCTGGTCTAGTCTGTGCCTGGAGGTTTTTATTCTGGTCTACTCTGTGCCTGTGTATTTTTATTCTGGTCCAGTCTGTGCCAGGAGATATTTTGTCTAGGCTAGACTGTGCCTGTGGGTTTTTAGACATGTCCAGTCTGTGCCTGGAGGTTTTTAGTCTTGTCTAGTCTGTGCCTGGAGGTTTTTAGTCTTGTCTAGTCTGTGCCTGGAGGTTTTTATTCTGGTCTAGTCTGTGCCTGGAGGTCTTTATTCTGGTCCAGTCTGTGCCAGGAGATATTTTGTCTAGTCTAGTCTGTGCCTGGAGGTTTTCAGTCTAGTCTAACCTAAGCCTGGAGGTTTTTATTCTTGTCTACTCTGTGCCTGGAGGTTTTCAGTCTAGCCTACTCTGTGCCTGTGTGTTTTCAGTCTAGTCTTGCCTAGTCTATGCCGGGAGGTTTTAAGTCTAGTCTAGTCTAGTCTATTCCGTGCCTGAAGGTGTTCAGTCTAGTCTGGTCTGTGTCTCGATTTTGTAAGTCTAGTTTTGTCTAGCCTTTTCCTGGTGGTTTTAATTCCAGTCTAGTGTGTGCCTGCTTGTTTTCCTTCCAGTCTTGTTTGTGCCTGGATGTTTTAAGTCTGGTGTAGACTGTGCCTGGTGGGTTTTAGTCTAGTCTCGTCAGTGCCTGGAGGTTTGTAGTCTATTCTAGTGTGTTTGTGGAGGTTTTTATCCTAAACTAGTCTGTGGCTGGAGGTTTCTAGTCAAGTGTAGTCTATTCCTGGATGTTTTTAATGTATTCAAGTCTGTGCCTGGAGGATTTAAGTCTAGTCTAGTCTGTGCCTGGAGGTTTTTATTCTGGTCTTGTCTGTGCCTGGAGGTTTTTATTCTGGTCTAGTCTGTGCCTGGACGTCTTTATTCTGGTCCAGTCTGTGCCAGGAGATATTTTGTCTAGGCTAATCTGTGCCTGGAGGTTTTTAGACATGTCTAGTTTGTGCCTGGAGGTTTTTTAGTCTCATCTAATCTGTGCCTGGAGGTTTTTAGTCTAGTCAAGTCAAGTCTGTGCCTGGAGGTTTTTATTCTGGTCTAGTCTGTTCCTGGAGGTTTTACACACGTCTTGCCTGTGCCTGCAGTTTTTTATTCTGGTCTAGTCTGTGCCTGCCTGTCTTTATTCTGGTCCTGTCTGTGCCAGGAGATATTTTGTCTAGGCTAGTCTTTGCCTGTAGGTTTTTAGTCTCATCTAGTCTTTTCCTGGAGGTTTTTAGTCTCCTCTAGTCAGTGCCTGGAGGTTTTTAGTCTCGTCTAGTCTGTGCCTGGAGGTATTTAGTCTAGTCTAGTATAGTCTGTGCCTGGAGGTTTTTAGTGTAGTCTAGTCTGTGAATGGAGGTTTTTATTCTTTTCTAGTCTGTGCCTGGAGGTTTTTATTCTGGTCTAGTCTGTGCCTGGAGGTATTTGTCTAGTCTAGTATAGTCTGTGCCTCGAGGTTTTTAGTCTAGTCTAGTCTAGTCTGGACCTTGAGGTTTTTATTCTGGTCTAGTCTGTGCCTGGAGGTTTTTATTCTGGTCTAGTCTTTGACTGAAGGATTTTATTCTGGTCTAGTCTGTGCCTGGAGGTTTTTATTCTTCTCTAGTTTGTGCCTTGAGGTTTTTATTCTGGTCTAGTCTGTGCCTGTAGGTTTTTCGACTCATCTAGTCTGTGCCTGGAGGTCTTTATTCTGGTCCCGTCAATGCCAGGAGATATTTTGTCTAGGCTAGTCTGTGCCTGTAGGTTTTTAGACACGTCTAGTCTGTGCCTGGAGGTTTTTAGTCTCGTCTTGTCTGTGATTGGTTTTTTTAGTCTCATCTAGTCTGTGCCTGGAGGTTTTTAGTCTAGTCAAGTCAAGTCTGTGCCTGGAGGTTTTTATTCTGGTCAAGTCAAGTCTGTGCCTGGAGGTTTTTATTCTGGTCCTGTCTGCGCCAGGAGATATTTTGTCTAGGCTAGTCTGTGCCTGGAGGTTTTTCGTCTCATCTAGTCTGTGCCTGGAGGTTTTTAGTCTCATCTAGTCAGTGCCTGGAGGTTTTTAGTCTATTCTAGTGTGTTTGTGGAGGTTTTTATCCTAAACTAGTCTGTGGCTGGAGGTTTCTAGTCAAGTCTAGTCTATTCCCTGATGTTTTTAATGTATTCAAGTCTGTCCCTGGAGGTTTTTAGTCTCATCTAGTCTGTGCCTGGAGGTTTTTAGTCTCGTTGAGTTTGTCCCTGGTGGTTTTTACTCTCGTCTAGTCTGCGGCTGCAAGTTCCTAGTCTACTCTAGTCTAGTCTGTGCTTGGAGGATTTTTGTATAGTCTAGTCTAGACTGTGCCTGGAGGTTTTAAGTCTAGGCTAGCCTACTCCATGCCTGAAGGTGTTCATTCTAGTCTAGTCTGTGCCTGGAGGTTTTCAGTCTAGTCTAACCTAAGCCTGGAGGTTTTTATTCTCGTCTACTCTGTGCCTGGAGGTTTTCAGTCTAGCCTACTCTGTGCCTGTGTGTTTTCAGTCTAGTCTTGCCTAGTCTATGCCGGGAGGTTTTAAGTCTAGTCTAGTCTAGTCTATTCCGTGCCTGAAGGTGTTCAGTCTAGTCTGGTCTGTGTCTCCATTTTGTAAGTCTAGTTTTGTCTAGCCTTTTCCTGGTGGTTTTAATTCCAGTCTAGTGTGTGCCTGCTTGTTTTCCTTCCAGTCTTGTTTGTGCCTGGATGTTTTAAGTCTGGTGTAGACTGTGCCTGCTGGGTTTTAGTCTAGTCTCGTCAGTGCCTGGAGGTTTTTAGTCTGTTCTAGTGTGTTTGTGGAGGTTTTTATCCTAAACTAGTCTGTGGCTGGAGGTTTCTAGTCAAGTCTAGTCTATTCCTGGATGTTTTTAATGTATTCAAGTCTGTGCCTGGAGGATTTAAGTCTAGTCTAGTCTGTGCCTGGAGGTTTTTATTCTGGTCTTGTCTGTGCCTGGAGGTTTTTATTCTGGTCTAGTCTGTGCCTGGAGGTCTTTATTCTGGTCCAGTCTGTGCCAGGAGATATTTTGTCTAGGCTAGTCTGTGCCTGGAGGTTTTTAGACATGTCTAGTTTGTGCCTGGAGGTTTTTTAGTCTCATCTAATCTGTGCCTGGAGGTTTTTAGTCTAGTCAAGTCAAGTCTGTGCCTGGAGGTTTTTATTCTGGTCTAGTCTGTTCCTGGAGGCTTTACACACGTCTTGCCTGTGCCTGCAGTTTTTTATTCTGGTCTAGTCTGTGCCTGCCTGTCTTTATTCTGGTCCTGTCTGTGCCAGGAGATATTTTGTCTAGGCTAGTCTTTGCCTGTAGGTTTTTAGTCTCATCTAGTCTTTTCCTGGAGGTTTTTAGTCTCCTCTAGTCAGTGCCTGGAGGTTTTTAGTCTCGTCTAGTCTGTGCCTGGAGGTATTTAGTCTAGTCTAGTATAGTCTGTGCCTGGAGGTTTTTAGTGTAGTCTAGTCTGTGAATGGAGGTTTTTATTCTTTTCTAGTCTGTGCCTGGAGGTTTTTATTCTGGTCTAGTCTGTGCCTGGAGGTATTTGTCTAGTCTAGTATAGTCTGTGCCTCGAGGTTTTTAGTCTAGTCTAGTCTAGTCTGGACCTAGAGGTTTTTATTCTGGTCTAGTCTGTGCCTGGAGGTTTTTATTCTGGTCTAGTCTTTGACTGAAGGATTTTATTCTGGTCTAGTCTGTGCCTGGAGGTCTTTATTCTGGTCTTGTCTGTGCCTGGAGGTTTTTATTCTGGTCTAGTCTGTGCCTGGAGGTTTTTATTTTGGTCTAGTCTGTGCCTGGAGGTTTTTATTTTGGTCTAGTCTGTGCCTGGAGGTTTTTATTCTGGTCTAGTCTGTGCCTGGAGGTTTTTATTTTGGTCTAGTCTGTGCCTGGAGGTTTTTAGTCTCATCTAGTCTGTGTCTGGAGGTTTTTAGTCTACTCTAGTCAAGTCTGTGCCTGGAGGTTTTTATTCTTCTCTAGTTTGTGCCTTGAGGTTTTTATTCTGGTCTAGTCTGTGCCTGTAGGTTTTTCGACTCATCTAGTCTGTGCCTGGAGGTCTTTATTCTGGTCCCGTCAATGCCAGGAGATATTTTGTCTAGGCTAGTCTGTGCCTGTAGGTTTTTAGACACGTCTAGTCTGTGCCTGGAGGTTTTTAGTCTCGTCTTGTCTGTGATTGGTTTTTTTTAGTCTCATCTAGTCTGTGCCTGGAGGTTTTTAGTCTAGTCAAGTCAAGTCTGTGCCTGGAGGTTTTTATTCTGGTCAAGTCAAGTCTGTGCCTGGAGGTTTTTATTCTGGTCCTGTCTGCGCCAGGAGATATTTTGTCTAGGCTAGTCTGTGCCTGGAGGTTTTTCGTCTCATCTAGTCTGTGCCTGGAGGTTTTTAGTCTCATCTAGTCAGTGCCTGGAGGTTTTTAGTCTATTCTAGTGTGTTTGTGGAGGTTTTTATCCTAAACTAGTCTGTGGCTGGAGGTTTCTAGTCAAGTCTAGTCTATTCCCTGATGTTTTTAATGTATTCAAGTCTGTCCCTGGAGGTTTTTAGTCTCATCTAGTCTGTGCCTGGAGGTTTTTAGTCTCGTTGAGTTTGTCCCTGGTGGTTTTTACTCTCGTCTAGTCTGCGGCTGCAAGTTCCTAGTCTACTCTAGTCTAGTCTGTGCTTGGAGGATTTTTGTATAGTCTAGTCTAGACTGTGCCTGGAGGTTTTAAGTCTAGGCTAGCCTACTCCATGCCTGAAGGTGTTCATTCTAGTCTAGTCTGTGCCTGGAGGTTTTCAGTCTAGTCTAACCTAAGCCTGGAGGTTTTTATTCTCGTCTACTCTGTGCCTGGAGGTTTTCAGTCTAGCCTACTCTGTGCCTGTGTGTTTTCAGTCTAGTCTTGCCTAGTCTATGCCGGGAGGTTTTAAGTCTAGTCTAGTCTAGTCTATTCCGTGCCTGAAGGTGTTCAGTCTAGTCTGGTCTGTGTCTCCATTTTGTAAGTCTAGTTTTGTCTAGCCTTTTCCTGGTGGTTTTAATTCCAGTCTAGTGTGTGCCTGCTTGTTTTCCTTCCAGTCTTGTTTGTGCCTGGATGTTTTAAGTCTGGTGTAGACTGTGCCTGCTGGGTTTTAGTCTAGTCTCGTCAGTGCCTGGAGGTTTTTAGTCTGTTCTAGTGTGTTTGTGGAGGTTTTTATCCTAAACTAGTCTGTGGCTGGAGGTTTCTAGTCAAGTCTAGTCTATTCCTGGATGTTTTTAATGTATTCAAGTCTGTGCCTGGAGGATTTAAGTCTAGTCTAGTCTGTGCCTGGAGGTTTTTATTCTGGTCTTGTCTGTGCCTGGAGGTTTTTATTCTGGTCTAGTCTGTGCCTGGAGGTCTTTATTCTGGTCCAGTCTGTGCCAGGAGATATTTTGTCTAGGCTAGTCTGTGCCTGGAGGTTTTTAGACATGTCTAGTTTGTGCCTGGAGGTTTTTTAGTCTCATCTAATCTGTGCCTGGAGGTTTTTAGTCTAGTCAAGTCAAGTCTGTGCCTGGAGGTTTTTATTCTGGTCTAGTCTGTTCCTGGAGGTTTTACACACGTCTTGCCTGTGCCTGCAGTTTTTTATTCTGGTCTAGTCTGTGCCTGCCTGTCTTTATTCTGGTCCTGTCTGTGCCAGGAGATATTTTGTCTAGGCTAGTCTTTGCCTGTAGGTTTTTAGTCTCATCTAGTCTTTTCCTGGAGGTTTTTAGTCTCCTCTAGTCAGTGCCTGGAGGTTTTTAGTCTCGTCTAGTCTGTGCCTGGAGGTATTTAGTCTAGTCTAGTATAGTCTGTGCCTGGAGGTTTTTAGTGTAGTCTAGTCTGTGAATGGAGGTTTTTATTCTTTTCTAGTCTGTGCCTGGAGGTTTTTATTCTGGTCTAGTCTGTGCCTGGAGGTATTTGTCTAGTCTAGTATAGTCTGTGCCTCGAGGTTTTTAGTCTAGTCAAGTCAAGTCTGGACCTAGAGGTTTTTATTCTGGTCTAGTCTGTGCCTGGAGGTTTTTATTCTGGTCTAGTCTGCGCCAGGAGATATTTTGTCTAGGCTAGTCTGTGCCTGTAGGTTTTTCGTCTCATCTAGTCTGTGCCTGGAGGTTTTTAGTCTCATCTAGTCAGTGCCTGGAGGTTTTTAGTCTATTCTAGTGTGTTTGTGGAGGTTTTTATCCTAAACTAGTCTGTGGCTGGAGGTTTCTAGTCAAGTCTAGTCTATTCCCTGATGTTTTTAATGTATTCAAGTCTGTCCCTGGAGGTTTTTAGTCTCATCTAGTCTGTGCCTGGAGGTTTTTAGTCTCGTTGAGTTTGTCCCTGGTGGTTTTTACTCTCGTCTAGTCTGCGGCTGCAAGTTCCTAGTCTACTCTAGTCTAGTCTGTGCTTGGAGGATTTTTGTATAGTCTAGTCTAGACTGTGCCTGGAGGTTTTAAGTCTAGGCTAGCCTACTCCATGCCTGAAGGTGTTCATTCTAGTCTAGTCTGTGCCTGGAGGTTTTCAGTCTAGTCTAACCTAAGCCTGGAGGTTTTTATTCTCGTCTACTCTGTGCCTGGAGGTTTTCAGTCTAGCCTACTCTGTGCCTGTGTGTTTTCAGTCTAGTCTTGCCTAGTCTATGCCGGGAGGTTTTAAGTCTAGTCTAGTCTAGTCTATTCCGTGCCTGAAGGTGTTCAGTCTAGTCTGGTCTGTGTCTCCATTTTGTAAGTCTAGTTTTGTCTAGCCTTTTCCTGGCGGTTTTAATTCCAGTCTAGTGTGTGCCTGCTTGTTTTCCTTCCAGTCTTGTTTGTGCCTGGATGTTTTAAGTCTGGTGTAGACTGTGCCTGCTGGGTTTTAGTCTAGTCTCGTCAGTGCCTGGAGGTTTTTAGTCTGTTCTAGTGTGTTTGTGGAGGTTTTTATCCTAAACTAGTCTGTGGCTGGAGGTTTCTAGTCAAGTCTAGTCTATTCCTGGATGTTTTTAATGTATTCAAGTCTGTGCCTGGAGGATTTAAGTCTAGTCTAGTCTGTGCCTGGAGGTTTTTATTCTGGTCTTGTCTGTGCCTGGAGGTTTTTATTCTGGTCTAGTCTGTGCCTGGAGGTCTTTATTCTGGTCCAGTCTGTGCCAGGAGATATTTTGTCTAGGCTAGTCTGTGCCTGGAGGTTTTTAGACATGTCTAGTTTGTGTCTGGAGGTTTTTTAGTCTCATCTAATCTGTGCCTGGAGGTTTTTAGTCTAGTCAAGTCAAGTCTGTGCCTGGAGGTTTTTATTCTGGTCTAGTCTGTTCCTGGAGGCTTTACACACGTCTTGCCTGTGCCTGCAGTTTTTTATTCTGGTCTAGTCTGTGCCTGCCTGTCTTTATTCTGGTCCTGTCTGTGCCAGGAGATATTTTGTCTAGGCTAGTCTTTGCCTGTAGGTTTTTAGTCTCATCTAGTCTTTTCCTGGAGGTTTTTAGTCTCCTCTAGTCAGTGCCTGGAGGTTTTTAGTCTCGTCTAGTCTGTGCCTGGAGGTATTTAGTCTAGTCTAGTATAGTCTGTGCCTGGAGGTTTTTAGTGTAGTCTAGTCTGTGAATGGAGGTTTTTATTCTTTTCTAGTCTGTGCCTGGAGGTTTTTATTCTGGTCTAGTCTGTGCCTGGAGGTTTTTATTCTGGTCTAGTCTGTGCCTGGAGGTTTTTATTTTGGTCTAGTCTGTGCCTGGAGGTTTTTAGTCTCATCTAGTCTGTGTCTGGAGGTTTTTAGTCTACTCTAGTCAAGTCTGTGCCTGGAGGTTTTTATTCTTCTCTAGTTTGTGCCTTGAGGTTTTTATTCTGGTCTAGTCTGTGCCTGTAGGTTTTTCGACTCATCTAGTCTGTGCCTGGAGGTCTTTATTCTGGTCCCGTCAATGCCAGGAGATATTTTGTCTAGGCTAGTCTGTGCCTGTAGGTTTTTAGACACGTCTAGTCTGTGCCTGGAGGTTTTTAGTCTCGTCTTGTCTGTGATTGGTTTTTTTTTAGTCTCATCTAGTCTGTGCCTGGAGGTTTTTAGTCTAGTCAAGTCAAGTCTGTGCCTGGAGGTTTTTATTCTGGTCAAGTCAAGTCTGTGCCTGGAGGTTTTTATTCTGGTCCTGTCTGCGCCAGGAGATATTTTGTCTAGGCTAGTCTGTGCCTGGAGGTTTTTCGTCTCATCTAGTCTGTGCCTGGAGGTTTTTAGTCTCATCTAGTCAGTGCCTGGAGGTTTTTAGTCTATTCTAGTGTGTTTGTGGAGGTTTTTATCCTAAACTAGTCTGTGGCTGGAGGTTTCTAGTCAAGTCTAGTCTATTCCCTGATGTTTTTAATGTATTCAAGTCTGTCCCTGGAGGTTTTAGTCTCATCTAGTCTGTGCCTGGAGGTTTTTAGTCTCGTTGAGTTTGTCCCTGGTGGTTTTTACTCTCGTCTAGTCTGCGGCTGCAAGTTCCTAGTCTACTCTAGTCTAGTCTGTGCTTGGAGGATTTTTGTATAGTCTAGTCTAGACTGTGCCTGGAGGTTTTAAGTCTAGGCTAGCCTACTCCATGCCTGAAGGTGTTCATTCTAGTCTAGTCTGTGCCTGGAGGTTTTCAGTCTAGTCTAACCTAAGCCTGGAGGTTTTTATTCTCGTCTACTCTGTGCCTGGAGGTTTTCAGTCTAGCCTACTCTGTGCCTGTGTGTTTTCAGTCTAGTCTTGCCTAGTCTATGCCGGGAGGTTTTAAGTCTAGTCTAGTCTAGTCTATTCCGTGCCTGAAGGTGTTCAGTCTAGTCTGGTCTGTGTCTCCATTTTGTAAGTCTAGTTTTGTCTAGCCTTTTCCTGGTGGTTTTAATTCCAGTCTAGTGTGTGCCTGCTTGTTTTCCTTCCAGTCTTGTTTGTGCCTGGATGTTTTAAGTCTGGTGTAGACTGTGCCTGCTGGGTTTTAGTCTAGTCTCGTCAGTGCCTGGAGGTTTTTAGTCTGTTCTAGTGTGTTTGTGGAGGTTTTTATCCTAAACTAGTCTGTGGCTGGAGGTTTCTAGTCAAGTCTAGTCTATTCCTGGATGTTTTTAATGTATTCAAGTCTGTGCCTGGAGGATTTAAGTCTAGTCTAGTCTGTGCCTGGAGGTTTTTATTCTGGTCTTGTCTGTGCCTGGAGGTTTTTATTCTGGTCTAGTCTGTGCCTGGAGGTCTTTATTCTGGTCCAGTCTGTGCCAGGAGATATTTTGTCTAGGCTAGTCTGTGCCTGGAGGTTTTTAGACATGTCTAGTTTGTGCCTGGAGGTTTTTTAGTCTCATCTAATCTGTGCCTGGAGGTTTTTAGTCTAGTCAAGTCAAGTCTGTGCCTGGAGGTTTTTATTCTGGTCTAGTCTGTTCCTGGAGGCTTTACACACGTCTTGCCTGTGCCTGCAGTTTTTTATTCTGGTCTAGTCTGTGCCTGCCTGTCTTTATTCTGGTCCTGTCTGTGCCAGGAGATATTTTGTCTAGGCTAGTCTTTGCCTGTAGGTTTTTAGTCTCATCTAGTCTTTTCCTGGAGGTTTTTAGTCTCCTCTAGTCAGTGCCTGGAGGTTTTTAGTCTCGTCTAGTCTGTGCCTGGAGGTATTTAGTCTAGTCTAGTATAGTCTGTGCCTGGAGGTTTTTAGTGTAGTCTAGTCTGTGAATGGAGGTTTTTATTCTTTTCTAGTCTGTGCCTGGAGGTTTTTATTCTGGTCTAGTCTGTGCCTGGAGGTATTTGTCTAGTCTAGTATAGTCTGTGCCTCGAGGTTTTTAGTCTAGTCTAGTCTAGTCTGGACCTAGAGGTTTTTATTCTGGTCTAGTCTGTGCCTGGAGGTTTTTATTCTGGTCTAGTCTTTGACTGAAGGATTTTATTCTGGTCTAGTCTGTGCCTGGAGGTCTTTATTCTGGTCTTGTCTGTGCCTGGAGGTTTTTATTCTGGTCTAGTCTGTGCCTGGAGGTTTTTATTTTGGTCTAGTCTGTGCCTGGAGGTTTTTATTTTGGTCTAGTCTGTGCCTGGAGGTTTTTATTCTGGTCTAGTCTGTGCCTGGAGGTTTTTATTTTGGTCTAGTCTGTGCCTGGAGGTTTTTAGTCTCATCTAGTCTGTGTCTGGAGGTTTTTAGTCTACTCTAGTCAAGTCTGTGCCTGGAGGTTTTTATTCTTCTCTAGTTTGTGCCTTGAGGTTTTTATTCTGGTCTAGTCTGTGCCTGTAGGTTTTTCGACTCATCTAGTCTGTGCCTGGAGGTCTTTATTCTGGTCCCGTCAATGCCAGGAGATATTTTGTCTAGGCTAGTCTGTGCCTGTAGGTTTTTAGACACGTCTAGTCTGTGCCTGGAGGTTTTTAGTCTCGTCTTGTCTGTGATTGGTTTTTTTTAGTCTCATCTAGTCTGTGCCTGGAGGTTTTTAGTCTAGTCAAGTCAAGTCTGTGCCTGGAGGTTTTATTCTGGTCAAGTCAAGTCTGTGCCTGGAGGTTTTTATTCTGGTCCTGTCTGCGCCAGGAGATATTTTGTCTAGGCTAGTCTGTGCCTGGAGGTTTTTCGTCTCATCTAGTCTGTGCCTGGAGGTTTTTAGTCTCATCTAGTCAGTGCCTGGAGGTTTTTAGTCTATTCTAGTGTGTTTGTGGAGGTTTTTATCCTAAACTAGTCTGTGGCTGGAGGTTTCTAGTCAAGTCTAGTCTATTCCCTGATGTTTTTAATGTATTCAAGTCTGTCCCTGGAGGTTTTTAGTCTCATCTAGTCTGTGCCTGGAGGTTTTTAGTCTCGTTGAGTTTGTCCCTGGTGGTTTTTACTCTCGTCTAGTCTGCGGCTGCAAGTTCCTAGTATACTCTAGTCTAGTCTGTGCTTGGAGGATTTTTGTATAGTCTAGTCTAGACTGTGCCTGGAGGTTTTAAGTCTAGGCTAGCCTACTCCATGCCTGAAGGTGTTCATTCTAGTCTAGTCTGTGCCTGGAGGTTTTCAGTCTAGTCTAACCTAAGCCTGGAGGTTTTTATTCTCGTCTACTCTGTGCCTGGAGGTTTTCAGTCTAGCCTACTCTGTGCCTGTGTGTTTTCAGTCTAGTCTTGCCTAGTCTATGCCGGGAGGTTTTAAGTCTAGTCTAGTCTAGTCTATTCCGTGCCTGAAGGTGTTCAGTCTAGTCTGGTCTGTGTCTCCATTTTGTAAGTCTAGTTTTGTCTAGCCTTTTCCTGGTGGTTTTAATTCCAGTCTAGTGTGTGCCTGCTTGTTTTCCTTCCAGTCTTGTTTGTGCCTGGATGTTTTAAGTCTGGTGTAGACTGTGCCTGCTGGGTTTTAGTCTAGTCTCGTCAGTGCCTGGAGGTTTTTAGTCTGTTCTAGTGTGTTTGTGGAGGTTTTTATCCTAAACTAGTCTGTGGCTGGAGGTTTCTAGTCAAGTCTAGTCTATTCCTGGATGTTTTTAATGTATTCAAGTCTGTGCCTGGAGGATTTAAGTCTAGTCTAGTCTGTGCCTGGAGGTTTTTATTCTGGTCTAGTCTGTGCCTGGAGGTTTTTATTCTGGTCTTGTCTGTGCCTGGAGGTTTTTATTCTGGTCTAGTCTGTGCCTGGAGGTCTTTATTCTGGTCCAGTCTGTGCCAGGAGATATTTTGTCTAGGCTAGTCTGTGCCTGGAGGTTTTTAGACATGTCTAGTTTGTGCCTGGAGGTTTTTTAGTCTCATCTAATCTGTGCCTGGAGGTTTTTAGTCTAGTCAAGTCAAGTCTGTGCCTGGAGGTTTTTATTCTGGTCTAGTCTGTTCCTGGAGGTTTTAGACACGTCTTGCCTGTGCCTGCAGTTTTTTATTCTGGTCTAGTCTGTGCCTGCCTGTCTTTATTCTGGTCCTGTCTGTGCCAGGAGATATTTTGTCTAGGCTAGTCTTTGCCTGTAGGTTTTTAGTCTCATCTAGTCTTTTCCTGGAGGTTTTTAGTCTCCTCTAGTCAGTGCCTGGAGGTTTTTAGTCTCGTCTAGTCTGTGCCTGGAGGTATTTAGTCTAGTCTAGTATAGTCTGTGCCTGGAGGTTTTTAGTGTAGTCTAGTCTGTGAATGGAGGTTTTTATTCTTTTCTAGTCTGTGCCTGGAGGTTTTTATTCTGGTCTAGTCTGTGCCTGGAGGTATTTGTCTAGTCTAGTATAGTCTGTGCCTCGAGGTTTTTAGTCTAGTCAAGTCAAGTCTGGACCTAGAGGTTTTTATTCTGGTCTAGTCTGTGCCTGGAGGTTTTTATTCTGGTCTAGTCTGCGCCAGGAGATATTTTGTCTAGGCTAGTCTGTGCCTGTAGGTTTTTCGTCTCATCTAGTCTGTGCCTGGAGGTTTTTAGTCTCATCTAGTCAGTGCCTGGAGGTTTTTAGTCTATTCTAGTGTGTTTGTGGAGGTTTTTATCCTAAACTAGTCTGTGGCTGGAGGTTTCTAGTCAAGTCTAGTCTATTCCCTGATGTTTTTAATGTATTCAAGTCTGTCCCTGGAGGTTTTTAGTCTCATCTAGTCTGTGCCTGGAGGTTTTTAGTCTCGTTGAGTTTGTCCCTGGTGGTTTTTACTCTCGTCTAGTCTGCGGCTGCAAGTTCCTAGTCTACTCTAGTCTAGTCTGTGCTTGGAGGATTTTTGTATAGTCTAGTCTAGACTGTGCCTGGAGGTTTTAAGTCTAGGCTAGCCTACTCCATGCCTGAAGGTGTTCATTCTAGTCTAGTCTGTGCCTGGAGGTTTTCAGTCTAGTCTAACCTAAGCCTGGAGGTTTTTATTCTCGTCTACTCTGTGCCTGGAGGTTTTCAGTCTAGCCTACTCTGTGCCTGTGTGTTTTCAGTCTAGTCTTGCCTAGTCTATGCCGGGAGGTTTTAAGTCTAGTCTAGTCTAGTCTATTCCGTGCCTGAAGGTGTTCAGTCTAGTCTGGTCTGTGTCTCCATTTTGTAAGTCTAGTTTTGTCTAGCCTTTTCCTGGCGGTTTTAATTCCAGTCTAGTGTGTGCCTGCTTGTTTTCCTTCCAGTCTTGTTTGTGCCTGGATGTTTTAAGTCTGGTGTAGACTGTGCCTGCTGGGTTTTAGTCTAGTCTCGTCAGTGCCTGGAGGTTTTTAGTCTGTTCTAGTGTGTTTGTGGAGGTTTTTATCCTAAACTAGTCTGTGGCTGGAGGTTTCTAGTCAAGTCTAGTCTATTCCTGGATGTTTTTAATGTATTCAAGTCTGTGCCTGGAGGATTTAAGTCTAGTCTAGTCTGTGCCTGGAGGTTTTTATTCTGGTCTTGTCTGTGCCTGGAGGTTTTTATTCTGGTCTAGTCTGTGCCTGGAGGTCTTTATTCTGGTCCAGTCTGTGCCAGGAGATATTTTGTCTAGGCTAGTCTGTGCCTGGAGGTTTTTAGACATGTCTAGTTTGTGCCTGGAGGTTTTTTAGTCTCATCTAATCTGTGCCTGGAGGTTTTTAGTCTAGTCAAGTCAAGTCTGTGCCTGGAGGTTTTTATTCTGGTCTAGTCTGTTCCTGGAGGCTTTACACACGTCTTGCCTGTGCCTGCAGTTTTTTATTCTGGTCTAGTCTGTGCCTGCCTGTCTTTATTCTGGTCCTGTCTGTGCCAGGAGATATTTTGTCTAGGCTAGTCTTTGCCTGTAGGTTTTTAGTCTCATCTAGTCTTTTCCTGGAGGTTTTTAGTCTCCTCTAGTCAGTGCCTGGAGGTTTTTAGTCTCGTCTAGTCTGTGCCTGGAGGTATTTAGTCTAGTCTAGTATAGTCTGTGCCTGGAGGTTTTTAGTGTAGTCTAGTCTGTGAATGGAGGTTTTTATTCTTTTCTAGTCTGTGCCTGGAGGTTTTTATTCTGGTCTAGTCTGTGCCTGGAGGTTTTTATTCTGGTCTAGTCTGTGCCTGGAGGTTTTTATTTTGGTCTAGTCTGTGCCTGGAGGTTTTTAGTCTCATCTAGTCTGTGTCTGGAGGTTTTTAGTCTACTCTAGTCAAGTCTGTGCCTGGAGGTTTTTATTCTTCTCTAGTTTGTGCCTTGAGGTTTTTATTCTGGTCTAGTCTGTGCCTGTAGGTTTTTCGACTCATCTAGTCTGTGCCTGGAGGTCTTTATTCTGGTCCCGTCAATGCCAGGAGATATTTTGTCTAGGCTAGTCTGTGCCTGTAGGTTTTTAGACACGTCTAGTCTGTGCCTGGAGGTTTTTAGTCTCGTCTTGTCTGTGATTGGTTTTTTTTTAGTCTCATCTAGTCTGTGCCTGGAGGTTTTTAGTCTAGTCAAGTCAAGTCTGTGCCTGGAGGTTTTTATTCTGGTCAAGTCAAGTCTGTGCCTGGAGGTTTTTATTCTGGTCCTGTCTGCGCCAGGAGATATTTTGTCTAGGCTAGTCTGTGCCTGGAGGTTTTTCGTCTCATCTAGTCTGTGCCTGGAGGTTTTTAGTCTCATCTAGTCAGTGCCTGGAGGTTTTTAGTCTATTCTAGTGTGTTTGTGGAGGTTTTTATCCTAAACTAGTCTGTGGCTGGAGGTTTCTAGTCAAGTCTAGTCTATTCCCTGATGTTTTTAATGTATTCAAGTCTGTCCCTGGAGGTTTTTAGTCTCATCTAGTCTGTGCCTGGAGGTTTTTAGTCTCGTTGAGTTTGTCCCTGGTGGTTTTTACTCTCGTCTAGTCTGCGGCTGCAAGTTCCTAGTCTACTCTAGTCTAGTCTGTGCTTGGAGGATTTTTGTATAGTCTAGTCTAGACTGTGCCTGGAGGTTTTAAGTCTAGGCTAGCCTACTCCATGCCTGAAGGTGTTCATTCTAGTCTAGTCTGTGCCTGGAGGTTTTCAGTCTAGTCTAACCTAAGCCTGGAGGTTTTTATTCTCGTCTACTCTGTGCCTGGAGGTTTTCAGTCTAGCCTACTCTGTGCCTGTGTGTTTTCAGTCTAGTCTTGCCTAGTCTATGCCGGGAGGTTTTAAGTCTAGTCTAGTCTAGTCTATTCCGTGCCTGAAGGTGTTCAGTCTAGTCTGGTCTGTGTCTCCATTTTGTAAGTCTAGTTTTGTCTAGCCTTTTCCTGGTGGTTTTAATTCCAGTCTAGTGTGTGCCTGCTTGTTTTCCTTCCAGTCTTGTTTGTGCCTGGATGTTTTAAGTCTGGTGTAGACTGTGCCTGCTGGGTTTTAGTCTAGTCTCGTCAGTGCCTGGAGGTTTTTAGTCTGTTCTAGTGTGTTTGTGGAGGTTTTTATCCTAAACTAGTCTGTGGCTGGAGGTTTCTAGTCAAGTCTAGTCTATTCCTGGATGTTTTTAATGTATTCAAGTCTGTGCCTGGAGGATTTAAGTCTAGTCTAGTCTGTGCCTGGAGGTTTTTATTCTGGTCTTGTCTGTGCCTGGAGGTTTTTATTCTGGTCTAGTCTGTGCCTGGAGGTCTTTATTCTGGTCCAGTCTGTGCCAGGAGATATTTTGTCTAGGCTAGTCTGTGCCTGGAGGTTTTTAGACATGTCTAGTTTGTGCCTGGAGGTTTTTTAGTCTCATCTAATCTGTGCCTGGAGGTTTTTAGTCTAGTCAAGTCAAGTCTGTGCCTGGAGGTTTTTATTCTGGTCTAGTCTGTTCCTGGAGGTTTTACACACGTCTTGCCTGTGCCTGCAGTTTTTTATTCTGGTCTAGTCTGTGCCTGCCTGTCTTTATTCTGGTCCTGTCTGTGCCAGGAGATATTTTGTCTAGGCTAGTCTTTGCCTGTAGGTTTTTAGTCTCATCTAGTCTTTTCCTGGAGGTTTTTAGTCTCCTCTAGTCAGTGCCTGGAGGTTTTTAGTCTCGTCTAGTCTGTGCCTGGAGGTATTTAGTCTAGTCTAGTATAGTCTGTGCCTGGAGGTTTTTAGTGTAGTCTAGTCTGTGAATGGAGGTTTTTATTCTTTTCTAGTCTGTGCCTGGAGGTTTTTATTCTGGTCTAGTCTGTGCCTGGAGGTATTTGTCTAGTCTAGTATAGTCTGTGCCTCGAGGTTTTTAGTCTAGTCTAGTCTAGTCTGGACCTAGAGGTTTTTATTCTGGTCTAGTCTGTGCCTGGAGGTTTTTATTCTGGTCTAGTCTTTGACTGAAGGATTTTATTCTGGTCTAGTCTGTGCCTGGAGGTCTTTATTCTGGTCTTGTCTGTGCCTGGAGGTTTTTATTCTGGTCTAGTCTGTGCCTGGAGGTTTTTATTTTGGTCTAGTCTGTGCCTGGAGGTTTTTATTTTGGTCTAGTCTGTGCCTGGAGGTTTTTATTCTGGTCTACTCTGTGCCTGGAGGTTTTTATTTTGGTCTAGTCTGTGCCTGGAGGTTTTTAGTCTCATCTAGTCTGTGTCTGGAGGTTTTTAGTCTACTCTAGTCAAGTCTGTGCCTGGAGGTTTTTATTCTTCTCTAGTTTGTGCCTTGAGGTTTTTATTCTGGTCTAGTCTGTGCCTGTAGGTTTTTCGACTCATCTAGTCTGTGCCTGGAGGTCTTTATTCTGGTCCCGTCAATGCCAGGAGATATTTTGTCTAGGCTAGTCTGTGCCTGTAGGTTTTTAGACACGTCTAGTCTGTGCCTGGAGGTTTTTAGTCTCGTCTTGTCTGTGATTGGTTTTTTTTAGTCTCATCTAGTCTGTGCCTGGAGGTTTTTAGTCTAGTCAAGTCAAGTCTGTGCCTGGAGGTTTTTATTCTGGTCAAGTCAAGTCTGTGCCTGGAGGTTTTTATTCTGGTCCTGTCTGCGCCAGGAGATATTTTGTCTAGGCTAGTCTGTGCCTGGAGGTTTTTCGTCTCATCTAGTCTGTGCCTGGAGGTTTTTAGTCTCATCTAGTCAGTGCCTGGAGGTTTTTAGTCTGTTCTAGTGTGTTTGTGGAGGTTTTTATCCTAAACTAGTCTGTGGCTGGAGGTTTCTAGTCAAGTCTAGTCTATTCCCTGATGTTTTTAATGTATTCAAGTCTGTCCCTGGAGGTTTTTAGTCTCATCTAGTCTGTGCCTGGAGGTTTTTAGTCTCGTTGAGTTTGTCCCTGGTGGTTTTTACTCTCGTCTAGTCTGCGGCTGCAAGTTCCTAGTCTACTCTAGTCTAGTCTGTGCTTGGAGGATTTTTGTATAGTCTAGTCTAGACTGTGCCTGGAGGTTTTAAGTCTAGGCTAGCCTACTCCATGCCTGAAGGTGTTCATTCTAGTCTAGTCTGTGCCTGGAGGTTTTCAGTCTAGTCTAACCTAAGCCTGGAGGTTTTTATTCTCGTCTACTCTGTGCCTGGAGGTTTTCAGTCTAGCCTACTCTGTGCCTGTGTGTTTTCAGTCTAGTCTTGCCTAGTCTATGCCGGGAGGTTTTAAGTCTAGTCTAGTCTAGTCTATTCCGTGCCTGAAGGTGTTCAGTCTAGTCTGGTCTGTGTCTCCATTTTGTAAGTCTAGTTTTGTCTAGCCTTTTCCTGGTGGTTTTAATTCCAGTCTAGTGTGTGCCTGCTTGTTTTCCTTCCAGTCTTGTTTGTGCCTGGATGTTTTAAGTCTGGTGTAGACTGTGCCTGCTGGGTTTTAGTCTAGTCTCGTCAGTGCCTGGAGGTTTTTAGTCTGTTCTAGTGTGTTTGTGGAGGTTTTTATCCTAAACTAGTCTGTGGCTGGAGGTTTCTAGTCAAGTCTAGTCTATTCCTGGATGTTTTTAATGTATTCAAGTCTGTGCCTGGAGGATTTAAGTCTAGTCTAGTCTGTGCCTGGAGGTTTTTATTCTGGTCTAGTCTGTGCCAGGAGATATTTTGTCTAGGCTAGTCTGTGCCTGGAGGTTTTTAGACATGTCTAGTTTGTGCCTGGAGGTTTTTTAGTCTCATCTAATCTGTGCCTGGAGGTTTTTAGTCTAGTCAAGTCAAGTCTGTGCCTGGAGGTTTTTATTCTGGTCTAGTCTGTTCCTGGAGGTTTTACACACGTCTTGCCTGTGCCTGCAGTTTTTTATTCTGGTCTAGTCTGTGCCTGCCTGTCTTTATTCTGGTCCTGTCTGTGCCAGGAGATATTTTGTCTAGGCTAGTCTGTGCCTGTAGGTTTTTTGTCTCGTCTAGTCTGTGCCTGGAGGTTTTTAGTCTCCTCTAGTCTGTGCCTGGAGGTTTTTAGTCTAGACAAGTCAAGTCTGTGCCTGGAGGGTTTTATTCTGGTCTAGTCTGTTCCTGGAGGTTTTACACATGTCTTGCCTGTGCCTGGAGGTTTTTATTCTGGTCTAGTCTGTGCCTGCCTGTCTTTATTCTGGTCCTGTCTGTGCCAGGAGATATTTTGTCTAGGCTAGTCTTTGCCTGTAGGTTTTTAGTCTCATCTAGTCTTTTCCTGGAGGTTTTTAGTCTCCTCTAGTCAGTGCCTGGAGGTTTTTAGTCTCGTCTAGTCTGTGCCTGGAGGTATTTAGTCTAGTCTAGTATAGTCTGTGCCTGGAAGTTTTTAATGTAGTCTCGTCTAGTCTGTGCCTGGAGGTTTTTATTCTGGTCTAGTCTGTGCCTGGAGGTTTTTATTCTGGTCTACTCTGTGCCTGTGTATTTTTATTCTGGTCTAGTCTGTGCCTGGACGTCTTTATTCTGGTCCAGTCTGTGCCAGGTGATATTTTGTCTAGGCTAGACTGTGCCTGTGGGTTTTTAGACATGTCCAGTCTGTGCCTGGAGGTTTTTAGTCTTGTCTAGTCTGTGCCTGGAGGTTTTTATTCTGGTCTAATCTGTGCCTGGAGGTCTTTATTCTGGTCCAGTCTGTGCCAGGAGATATTTTGTCTAGGCTAGTCTGTGCCTGGAGGTTTTTAGACATGTCTAGTTTGTGCTTGGAGGTTTTTTAGTCTCATCTAGTCTTTGCCTGGAGGTTTTTAGTCTCCTCTCGTCAGTGCCTGGAGGTTTTTCGTCTCGTCTAGTCTGTGCCTGGAGGTTTTTAGTCTCCTCTAGTCTGTGCCTGGAGGTTTTTAGTCTAGACAAGTCAAGTCTGTGCCTGGAGGGTTTTATTCTGGTCTAGTCTGTTCCTGGAGGTTTTTATTCTGGTCTACTCTGTGCCTGGAGGTTTTTATTCTGGTCTAGTCTGTGCCTGGAGGTCTTTATTCTGGTCCAGTCTGTGCCAGGAGATATTTTGTCTAGGCTAGTCTGTGCCTGGAGGTTTTTAGTCTAGTCTAACCTAAGCCTGGAGGTTTTTATTCTCGTCTACTCTGTGCCTGGAGGTTTTCAGTCTAGCCTACTCTGTGCCTGTGTGTTTTCAGTCTAGTCTTGCCTAGTCTATGCCGGGAGGTTTTAAGTCTAGTCTAGTCTATTCCGTGCCTGAAGGTGTTCAGTCTAGTCTGGTCTGTGTCTCCATTTTGTAAGTCTAGTTTTGTCTAGCCTTTTCCTGGTGGTTTTAATTCCAGTCTAGTGTGTGCCTGCTTGTTTTCCTTCCAGTCTTGTTTGTGCCTGGATGTTTTAAGTCTGGTGTAGACTGTGCCTGCTGGGTTTTAGTCTAGTCTCGTCAGTGCCTGGAGGTTTTTAGTCTATTCTAGTGTGTGTGTGGAGGTTTTTATCCTAGTCTGTGGCTGGAGGTTTCTAGTCTAGCCTAGTCTATTCCTGTATGTTTTTAATCTATTCAAGTCTGTGCCTGGAGGATTTAAGTCTAGTCTAGTCTCTGCCTCTAGGTTTTAAGTCTAATCTTGTCTAGACTTTTCCTGGTGGTTTTAAGTGTTGTCTAATCTTGTCAGTGCTTTGAGGCTTTTAGTCTCTTCTAGACTGTGCCTGGAGGTATTAAGACTCATCTAGTCTGTGCCTGGAGGTTTTTTTTCTGGTCTAGTCTGTGCCTGGAGGTTTTTAGTCTTGTCTAGTCTAGTCTGTGCCTGGAGGTGTTCAGTCTAGTCTAGTCTGTGCCTGGTGGTTTTTAAGTCTTGTGTTCTCTAGTCTGTACCTGGTGGTTTTAATTCCTGTCTAGTGTGTGCCCGGTTGTTTTAATTCCAGTCTAGTCTGTGCCTGGTGGGTTTTAGTCTTGTCTTGTCGGTGCCTGGATGTTTTTAGTCTATTCTAGTGTGTTCGTGGAGGGTTTTAGCCTAAACTAGTCGGTGGCTGGAAGTTTCTAGTCTAGTCTAGTCTGTTCCTGGATGTTTTTAATCTAGTCTAGTCTGTGCCTGGAGGTTTTAAGTCTAGTGTAGTCTGTGCCTGGTGGGTTTTAGTCTAGTCCCGTCTGTGCCAGGATTATTTTTAGTCTATTCTAGTGTATTCGTGGAGATTTTTAGCCTAAACTAGTCTGTTGCTGGAGGTTTCTAGTCTAGTCTAGTCTGTTCCTGGATGTTTTTAATGTATTCAAGTCTGTGCCTGGAGGATTTAAATCTAGTCTTGCCTAGTCTGTTCCCGGAGGTTTTAAGTGTGGTCTAATCTAGTCTGTGCCTGGAGGTTTTAAGTCTAGTCTAGTCTGTGACTGGAAGTTTTAAGTCTTGTCTAGTCTTTTCCATGCCTGAAGGTGTTCAGTCTAGTGTGGTCTGTGTCTCGATTTTGTAAGTGTAGTGTTGTGTCGTCTGTGCCTGGTGGATTTAATTCCTGTCTAGTGTGTGCCTGGTTGTTTTAATTCCAGTCCAGTGTGTGCCTGGATATTTTAAGCCTAGCTTGGTAGGGGTAGGGGTAGGGGTAGGGGTACGGGTAGGGGTAGGAGTAGTTGTAGGGGTAGGGGTAGGGGTTGGGGGTTAGGGGTTAGGGGTACCTGTAGGTGTAGGGGTAGGGTGTTAGGGTTGAGGGGTTAGGATCAGGGTTAGGGTAAGGGAGTTAGGGTTACAGGGTTCGGGGGTTGGGGTTCGGGGGTTAGGGTTAGGTGTAAGGGTTAGGGCTAGGGTTAAGGTTAGGGGGTTAGGGTTAGGGCATTAGGGTTAGGGGGTTAGGGTTAGGGATTAGAGTTAAGGATTAGGGTTAGGGTCAGGGTTAGGTGTTAGGCTCAGGGTTAGGGCTAGGGGGTTAGGGTTAGATGGTTAAGGTTAGCGTTAGGTGTTAGGGTTGGGGTTAGGGGTTAGGGGTTATGGTTGGAGTTAGGGTTAGTGGTTAGGGTTAGGGGTTACGGTAAGGGTTATGGTTTAGGGTTGGTCTAAGAGTTCGTGTTGGGTTAGGGTTAGGGTTTAGGGTTACTCTTAGGGGTTAGGGTTAGGGTTTAAGTTTAGGATTAGAGTTAGCGGTTAGGGTTAGGGTTAGGGTTCGGGATAGGGTTCGGGTTAGTGTACGGGTTAGGGTTGGGGTTAGGGTTTAGGGGTTAGAGTTAAGGGTTAGGGTTACGAGTAGGGGTTAGGGGGTTAGGGGGTTAGGGTTAGGGTTTTGGGGGGTTAGGGTTAGGGTTAGTGTTAGGGTTCGGTTAGGGGTTAGGGTTAGGGGGGCAGGGGGTTAGGGTTAGGGGGGTAGGGTGTTAGTGGGTTAGGGTTAGGGGTTAGGGTTAGGGGTTAGGGGTTAGTGTTAGTGTTAGGGATAGGGATAGGATTAGGGTTAGGGTTAGTTTGTTAGGGGGTTAGGGATCCATTAGGGTTAGGGTTAGGGTTAGGGAGCCATTAGGGTTAGGGTTAGGGTTAGGGAGCCGTTAGGGTTAGGGTTAGAGGGTTAGGGGTTAGGGTTAGTGGTTAGGGGTTAGGGTTAGCGTTAGAGTTTGGGTTTAGGGTTAGGTTTAGTTTTAGGGTTAAGGTTTAGGGTTGGGGTTTGGGTTAGGGTTAGTGTTAGGGGTTAGTGTTAGGGGTTAGGGTTAGGGGTTAGGTTTAGGGGGTTAGGGGTTTGGGGTTAGTGTTAGGGGTTATTGGTTGGGGTTAGGGATGGGGTTAGGGTTATGGGGTTTGGGGGTTAGGGTGTTTACGTTTGAGGGTTAGGGGGTTTGGGGGTTTAGGGTTAGGGGGTTAGTTGGTTAGTGGGTTGGGGTCGGGGTTTGGGGTTAGGGTTAGTTTTAGGGGTTAGTGGTTTGGGGTTGGGGTTGGGGTTAGGGTGGGAGTTAGGGTTAGGGGTTAGGGTAGTGTTAGGGTTAGGGTTAGGGGTTAGGGTAGTGTTAGGGTTAGGGTTGGGTTTAGGTGTTAGGGTTAGGGTTACGGGTTCAGGGGGTTAGAGGGTTAGGGGGTTAGGGGTTAGGGGTTGGGGTTAGGGTTAGGATTAGGGTTAGGATTAGGGTTAGTGTTAGAGGGTTAGGGGGTTAGGGAGCCATTAGGGTTAGGGTTAGGAAGCCATTAGGGTTAGGTGTAGGGTTCGGGTTAGGGAGCCGTTAGGGTTAGGGTTAGGGAACCGTTAGGGTTAGGGAGCCTTTAGGCTTAGGGTTAGGCTTAGGGAGCCATTAGAGTTAGGGTTAGGGTTAGGGAGCCGTTAGGGTTAGGGTAAGTTTTAGGGAGCCGTTAGGGTTAGGGGTAGGGTTAGGGAGCCGTTAGGGATAGGGTTATTGAGCCGTAAGGGTTAGATAGCCGTTAGGGTTAGGGTGAGTTTTAGGGAGCCGTTAGTGTTAGGGGTAGGGTTAGGGAGCCGTTAGAGTTAGTGTTAGGGTTTGGGAGCCATTAGGGTTAGGGTTAGGGAGCCGTTAGGGTTAGGGGTTAGGGTTAGGTTAGGGTTAGGGTTAGGTTAGGGATAGGGTTCGGGGGTTAGGTTGTTAGGAGGTTAGGGTTAGGGGTTAGGGGTTCGGTAAGGGTTAGGGTTAGGGGTTAGGTGTTATAGGTTAGGGGTTAGGGTAAGGGTTATGGTTAGGGTTAGGTTAAGGTTAATGGTTAGGGTTAGGTTAGGGTTAGTTTTGGGTTAGGGTTAGGGTAAGTTTTAGGGAGCCGTTAGAGTTAGGGTTAGGGTTAGGTTTAGTGTTAGGGAGCTATTATTGTTAGGGTTAGGTTTAGGGAGCCATTAGAATTAGGGTTAGGTTTGGGTTAGTTAGCTGTTAGGGTTAGGGTTAGGGAGCCATTAGTGTTAGGGTGGGTTAGGTTTAGGGTTAGGGAGCCGTTAGGGTTAGGGTTATGGTTAGGGTGAGGGAGCCGTTAGGGTTAGGGTTAGGGTTTGGGAGCCATTAGGGTTAGGGTTAGGGAGATATTAGGGTTAGGTGTTAGGGTTAGGGTTAGGGGTTCGGGTTAGGGGTTATAGGTTAGGGGTTAGTGTTAGGGTTAGGGTTAGGGGGTTAGGGTTAGGGGTTAGGTTTTAGGGGTTAGGGTTAGGGTTAGGGTTTATGGTTATTGTTACTGTTAGGGTTTGGGTTAGGTTGAGGTTTAGGGTTCGTGTTACGGTTTAGGGTTAGTAAGTTCGTCGGTGGTGGCTGCTAACAGCTTTCCTGAAGTCGAGCTGAGAGGCACGAATGATTGGCCTCTGCTCCCAGAGATGAGAAGCCAGGATAAAGGGTGCTGCTGGACCTCTTCTGCCCACAGCAACATTTCGAATAGCGTCACAAGTGTTGCGGTCACTCCTCGCCTTCTCATCTCAAGAAAGTCCATGCGTTGGTCCTTCTACTATGGATTCTGAAGCTGTTTGACACGCACGAGTGATTGGATCTACTGACGGAGACGAATAGCAGCGCCAGAAAGATTCTGCTCCCTCTGTGAGGCTGACTCTAAGCATTGAGCGGTGCAACCTACTTTTCAACAACCTCATGTTCTTTCATGTGAAAAGGCCCTGGAGCATTTCTGTGGTCCCTGCTAACAGCTTTTCTGAAGGCATGTTGGGATGCAAAAATTGCTAAGCCTCTGCTCCCAGAGATGAGGAGCCGGGAGTGAAGGGTGCTGCTGGACCTTTTCTGCTCGCAGCAGCAACCTTCGGAACGGTGATACTTTGTGCCGCTCCATGCTTTCCGTCCGAAAGTCCGAGTACATACGTGGGTCGCTCTCCGGGCCACTCTGAAGCAGTTTCCCATACACGAATTTTTGGTTTCGGAACCCGCAGAAAAATAGCAGTGTCCGAAAGATGCTGCTCCCTCTCTGAAGCTGACTCTAAGCATTGAAGCGGTGCAATCTACTTTGCAACAACCTCATGTTCTTTCATGTGAAAAGGCCCTGGATTATTACTGTGGTCCCTGCTAACAGCTTTTCTGAAGGCATGTTGGGATGCAAAAAAATGCTAAGCCTCTGCTCCCAGAGATGAGGAGGCAGGAGTGAAGGGTGCTGCTGGAGCTCTTCTGCTCGCAGCAGCAACCTTCGGAACGGTGATGCTTTGTGCCGCTCCATGCTTTCCGTCTGAAAGTCTGAGTACATACGTGGGTCGCTCTCCGGGCCATTCTGAAGCAGTTTCCCATACAGGAATTTTTGGTTTCGGAACCCGCAAAAAATAGCAGTGTCCGAAAGACGCTTCTCCCTCTCTGAAGCTGACACTATGCATTGGAGCTGTGAAACCTTCATTTTAGGAACTTAGTGTTCTTTCACTTGAAATTACAATTGAGTACTTCGTGGCGCCT
Organism: Myiopsitta monachus; assembly: GCA_017639245.1. Lineage (NCBI taxonomy): Eukaryota > Metazoa > Chordata > Aves > Psittaciformes > Psittacidae > Myiopsitta > Myiopsitta monachus. The sequence continues at coordinate 44,484 of JAESHU010000086.1, read as the reverse complement.
GCTAACAGCTTTCCTGAAGCCGAGCTGAGAGGCACGAATGATTGGCCTCTGCTCCCAGAGATGAGAAGCCAGGATAAAGGGTGTTGCTGGACCTCTTCTGCCCACAGCAACATTTCGAATAGCGTCACAAGTGTTGCGGTCACTCCTCGCCTTCTCATCTCAAGAAAGTCCATGCGTTGGTCCTTCTACTATGGATTCTGAAGCTGTTTGACACGCACGAGTGATTGGATCTACTCACGGAGACGAATAGCAGCGCCAGAAAGATTCTGCTCCCTCTGTGAGGCTGACTCTAAGCATTGAGCGGTGCAATCTACTTTGCAACAACCTCATGTTCTTTCATGTGAAAAGGCCCTGGAGCATTTCTGTGGTCCCTGCTAACAGCTTTTCTGAAGGCATGTTGGGATGCAAAAATTGCTAAGCCTCTGCTCCCAGAGATGAGGAGCCGGGAGTGAAGGGTGCTGCTGGACCTTTTCTGCTCGCAGCAGCAACCTTCTGAACGGTGACACTTTGTGCCGCTCCATGCTTTCCGTCCGAAAGTCCGAGTACATACGTGGGTCGCTCTCCGGGCCACTCTGAAGCAGTTTCCCATACACGAATTTTTGGTTTCGGAACCCGCAGAAAAATAGCAGTGTCCGGAAGATGCTGCTCCCTCTCTGAAGCTGACTCTAAGCATTGAAGCGGTGCAATCTACTTTTCAACAACCTCATGTTCTTTCATGTGAAAAGGCCCTGGAGTACTTCGGTGGTCCCTGCTAACAGCTTTTCTGAAGGCATGTTGGGATGCAAAAATTGCTAAACCTCTGCTCCCAGAGATGAAGTGCCAGGAGTGAAGGTGAAGCTGGACCTCTTCTGCTCGCAGCAGCAACCTTCGGAATGGTGAATCTCTGTACCACTTCATGCTTTCCCTCCGAATGTCCGAGTACATACGTGGGTCGCTCTCCGGGCCACTCTGAAGCAGTTTCCCATACACGAATTTTTGGATTCGGAACCCGCAGAAAAATAGCAGTGTCCGGAAGATGCTGCTCCCTCTCTGAAGCTGACACTACGCATTGAGAGGTGCAACCTAAACCTCATCTACTTTCATGTGAAAAGGCCCTGGAGAACTTCGGTGTGCCTGCTAACAGCTTTCCTGAAGGCAAGTTGATATGCAAAAAATGCTAAGCCTCTGCTCCCAGAGATGAGGAGGCAGGAGTGAAGGGTGCTGCTGGAGCTCTTCTGCTCGTAGCAGCAGCCTTCGGAATGGTGAATCTCTGTACCACTCCATGCTTTCCGTCCGAAAGTCCGAGTACATACGTGGGTCGCTCTCCGGGCCACTCTGAAGCAGTTTCCCATACACGTATTTTTGGTTTCGGAACCCGCAGAAAAATAGCAGTGTCCGAAAGACGCTTCTCCCTCTCTGAAGCTAACTCTAAGCATTGAAGCGGTGCAATCTACTTTGCAACAACCTCATGTTCTTTCATGTGAAAAGGCCCTGGATTATTTCGGTGGTCCCTGCTAACAGCTTTTCTGAAGGCATGTTGGGATGCAAAAATTGCTAAGCCTGTGCTCCCAGAGAGGAGGAGCCGGGAGTGAAGGTGAAGCTGGACCTCTTCTGCTCGCAGCAGCAACCTTCGGAATGGTGAATCTCTGTACCACTTCATGCTTTCCCTCCGAATGTCCGAGTACATACGTGGGTCGCTCTCCGGGCCACTCTGAAGCAGTTTCCCATACACGAATTTTTGGTTTCGGAACCCGCAGAAAAATAGCAGTGTCCGAAAGACGCTTCTCCCCCTCTGAAGCTGACACTACGCATTGGAGCTGTGAAACCTTCATTTTAGGCACTTAGAGTTCTTTCACTTGAAATTACAATTGAGTACTTCGTGGCGCCTGCTAACAGCTTTCCTGAAGCCGAGCTGAGAGGCACGAATGATTGGCCTGTGCTCCCAGAGATGAGAAGCCAGGATAAAGGGTGCTGCTGCACCTCTTCTGCCCACAGCAAAATTTCGAATAGCGTCACAAGTGTTGCGGTCACTCCTCGCCTTCTCATCTCAAGAAAGTCTATGTGTTGGTCCTTCTGCTATGGATTCTGAGACTGTTTGACACGCACGAGTGATTGGATCTACTGACAGAGACGAAGAGCAGCGCAGGAAAATGCTGCTCTCTCTGTGAGGCTGACTCTAAGCATTGAGCGGTGCAACCTACTTTTCAACAACCTCTTGTTCTTTCATGTGAAAAGGCCCTGGATTATTTCGGTGGTCCCTGCTAACAGCTTTTCTGAAGGCATGTTGGGATGCAAAAAAATGCTAAGCCTCTGCTCCCAGAGATGAGGAGCCAGGAGTGAAGGGTGCTGCTGGACCTCTTCTGCTCGCAGCAACATTTCGAATAGCGTCACAAGTGTTGCGGTCACTCCTCGTCTTCTCATCTCAAGAAAGTCCATGTGTTGGTCCTTCTACTATGGATTCTGAAGCTGTTTGACACGCACGAGTGATTGGATCTACTCACGGAGACGAATAGCAGCGCCAGAAAGATTCTGCTCCCTCTGTGAGGCTGACTCTAAGCATTGAGCGGTGCAATCTACTTTGCAACAACCTCATGTTCTTTCATGTGAAAAGGCCCTGGAGCATTTCTGTGGTCCCTGCTAACAGCTTTTCTGAAGGCATGTTGGGATGCAAAAATTGCTAAGCCTCTGCTCCCAGAGAAGAGGAGCCGAGAGTGAAGGGTGCTGCTGGACCTTTTCTGCTCGCAGCAGCAACCTTCTGAACGGTGATACTTTGTGCCGCTCCATGCTTTCCGTCCGAAAGTCCGAGTACATACGTGGGTCGCTCTCCGGGCCACTCTGAAGCAGTTTCCCATACACGAATTTTTGGTTTCGGAACCCGCAGAAAAATAGCAGTGTCCGAAAGATGCTGCTCCCTCTCTGAAGCTGACTCTAAGCATTGAAGCGGTGCAATCTACTTTGCAACAACCTCATGTTCTTTCATGTGAAAAGGCCCTGGAGTACTTCGGTGGTCCCTGCTAACAGCTTTTCTGAAGGCATGTTGGGATGCAAAAATTGCTAAACCTCTGCTCCCAGAGATGAAGTGCCGGGAGTGAAGGGTGCTGCTGGACCTCTTCTACTCGCAGCAGCAACCTTCGGATCGGTGAATCTCTGTACCACTTCATGCTTTCCGTCCGAAAGTCCGAGTACATACGTGGGTCGCTCTCCGGGCCACTCTGAAGCAGTTTCCCATACACGAATTTTTGGATTCGGAACCCGCAGAAAAATAGCAGTGTCCGGAAGATGCTGCTCCCTCTCTGAAGCTGACACTACGCATTGAGAGGTGCAACCTAAACCTCATCTACTTTCATGTGAAAAGGCCCTGGAGAACTTCGGTGTGCCTGCTAACAGCTTTCCTGAAGGCAAGTTGATATGCAAAAAATGCTAAGCCTCTGCTCCCAGAGATGAGGAGGCAGGAGTGAAGGGTGCTGCTGGAGCTCTTCTGCTCGTAGCAGCAGCCTTCGGAATGGTGAATCTCTGTACCACTCCATGCTTTCCGTCTGAAAGTCCGAGTACATACGTGGGTCGCTCTCCGGGCCACTCTGAAGCAGTTTCCCATACACGTATTTTTGGTTTCGGAACCCGCAGAAAAATAGCAGTGTCCGAAAGACGCTTCTCCCTCTCTGAAGCTGACACTACGCATTGGAGCTGTGAAACCTTCATTTTAGGCACTTAGAGTTCTTTCACTTGAAATTACAATTGAGTACTTCGTGGCGCCTGCGAACAGCTTTCCTGAAGCCGAGCTGAGAGGCACGAATGATTGGCCTGTGCTCCCAGAGATGAGAAGCCAGGATAAAGGGTGCTGCTGCACCTCTTCTGCCCACAGCAAAATTTCGAATAGCGTCACAAGTGTTGCGGTCACTCCTCGCCTTCTCATCTCAAGAAAGTCTATGTGTTGGTCCTTCTGCTATGGATTCTGAGGCTGTTTGACACGCACGAGTGATTGGATCTACTCACGGAGAAAATAGCAGCGCCCGAAAATGCTGCTCCCTCTGTGAGGCTGACTCTAAGCATTGAGCGGTGCAACCTACTTTTCAACAACCTCTTGTTCTTTCATGTGAAAAGGCCCTGGAGTATTTCGGTGGTCCCTGCTAACAGCTCTTCTGAAGGCATGTTGGGATGCAAAAAATTGCTAAGCCTCTACTCCCAGAGATGAGGAGCCGGGAGTGAAGGGTGCTGCTGGACCTCTTCTACGCGCAGCAGCAACCTTCGGATCGGTGATGCTTTGTGCCGCTCCATGCTTTCCTTCCGAATGTCCGAGTACATACGTGGGTCGCTCTCCGGGCCATTCTGATGCAGTTTCCCATACAGGAATTTTTGGTTTCTGAACCCGCAGAAAAATAGCAGTGTCAGAAAGATGCTGCTCCCTCGCTGAAGCTGACTCTAAGCATTGAAGCGGTGCAATCTACTTTGCAACAACCTCATGTTCTTTCATGTGAAAAGGCCCTGGAGTACTTCGGTGGTCCCTGCTAACAGCTTTTCTGAAGGCATGTTGGGATGCAAAAATTGCTAAACCTCTGCTCCCAGAGATGAAGTGCCAGGAGTGAAGGTGAAGCTGGACCTCTTCTGCTCGCAGCAGCAACCTTCGGAATGGTGAATCTCTGTACCACTTCATGCTTTCCCTCCGAATGTCCGAGTACATACGTGGGTCGCTCTCCGGGCCACTCTGAAGCAGTTTCCCATACACGAATTTTTGGTTTCGGAACCCGCAGAAAAATAGCAGTGTCCGAAAGACGCTTCTCCCCCTCTGAAGCTGACACTATGCATTGGAGCTGTGAAACCTTCATTTTAGGCACTTAGAGTTCTTTCACTTGAAATTACAATTGAGTACTTCGTGGCGCCTGCTAACAGCTTTCCTGAAGCCGAGCTGAGAGGCACGAATGATTGGCCTGTGCTCCCAGAGATGAGAAGCCAGGATAAAGGGTGCTGCTGCACCTCTTCTGCCCACAGCAAAATTTCGAATAGCGTCACAAGTGTTGCGGTCACTCCTCGCCTTCTCATCTCAAGAAAGTCTATGTGTTGGTCCTTCTGCTATGGATTCTGAGACTGTTTGACACGCACGAGTGATTGGATCTACTGACGGAGACGAAGAGCAGCGCAGGAAAATGCTGCTCTCTCTGTGAGGCTGACTCTAAGCATTGAGCGGTGCAACCTACTTTTCAACAACCTCTTGTTCTTTCATGTGAAAAGGCCCTGGATTATTTCGGTGGTCCCTGCTAACAGCTTTTCTGAAGGCATGTTGGGATGCAAAAAAATGCTAAGCCTCTGCTCCCAGAGATGAGGAGCCAGGAGTGAAGGGTGCTGCTGGACCTCTTCTGCTCGCAGCAACATTTCGAATAGCGTCACAAGTGTTGCGGTCACTCCTCGCCTTCTCATCTCAAGAAAGTCCATGTGTTGGTCCTTCTACTATGGATTCTGAAGCTGTTTGACACGCACGAGTGATTGGATCTACTCACGGAGACGAATAGCAGCGCCAGAAAGATTCTGCTCCCTCTGTGAGGCTGACTCTAAGCATTGAGCGGTGCAATCTACTTTGCAACAACCTCATGTTCTTTCATGTGAAAAGGCCCTGGAGCATTTCTGTGGTCCCTGCTAACAGCTTTTCTGAAGGCATGTTGGGATGCAAAAATTGCTAAGCCTCTGCTCCCAGAGATGAGGAGCCGGGAGTGAAGGGTGCTGCTGGACCTTTTCTGCTCGCAGCAGCAACCTTCTGAACGGTGATACTTTGTGCCGCTCCATGCTTTCCGTCCGAAAGTCCGAGTACATACGTGGGTCGCTCTCCGGGCCACTCTGAAGCAGTTTCCCATACACGAATTTTTGGTTTCGGAACCCGCAGAAAAATAGCAGTGTCCGAAAGATGCTGCTCCCTCTCTGAAGCTGACTCTAAGCATTGAAGCGGTGCAATCTACTTTGCAACAACCTCATGTTCTTTCATGTGAAAAGGCCCTGGAGTACTTCGGTGGTCCCTGCTAACAGCTTTTCTGAAGGCATGTTGGGATGCAAAAATTGCTAAGCCTCTGCTCCCAGAGATGAGGAGCCGGGAGTGAAGGGTGCTGCTGGACCTCTTCTGCTCGCAGCAGCAACCTTCGGAATGGTGAATCTCTGTACCACTTCATGCTTTCCCTCCGAATGTCCGAGTACATACGTGGGTCGCTCTCCGGGCCACTCTGAAGCAGTTTCCCATACACGAATTTTTAGATTCGGAACCCGCAGAAAAATAGCAGTGTCCGGAAGATGCTGCTCCCTCTCTGAAGCTGACACTACGCATTGAGAGGTGCAACCTAAACCTCATCTACTTTCATGTGAAAAGGCCCTGGAGAACTTCGGTGTGCCTGCTAACAGCTTTCCTGAAGGCAAGTTGATATGCAAAAAATGCTAAGCCTCTGCTCCCAGAGATGAGGAGGCAGGAGTGAAGGGTGCTGCTGGAGCTCTTCTGCTCGTAGCAGCAGCCTTCGGAATGGTGAATCTCTGTACCACTCCATGCTTTCCGTCTGAAAGTCCGAGTACATACGTGGGTCGCTCTCCGGGCCACTCTGAAGCAGTTTCCCATACACGTATTTTTGGTTTCGGAACCCGCAGAAAAATAGCAGTGTCCGAAAGACGCTTCTCCCTCTCTGAAGCTGACACTACGCATTGGAGCTGTGAAACCTTCATTTTAGGCACTTAGTGTTCTTTCACTTGAAATTACAATTGAGTACTTCGTGGCGCCTGCGAACAGCTTTCCTGAAGCCGAGCTGAGAGGCACGAATGATTGGCCTGTGCTCCCAGAGATGAGAAGCCAGGATAAAGGGTGCTGCTGCACCTCTTCTGCCCACAGCAAAATTTCGAATAGCGTCACAAGTGTTGCGGTCACTCCTCGCCTTCTCATCTCGAGAAAGTCCATGTTTTGGTCCTTCTACTATGGATTCTGAAGCTGTTTGACACGCACGAGTGATTGGATCTACTCACGGAGACGAATACCAGCGCCAGAAAGATTCTGCTCCCTCTGTGAGGCTGACTCTAAGCATTGAGCGGTGCAATCTACTTTGCAACAACCTCATGTTCTTTCATGTGAAAAGGCCCTGGAGCATTTCGGTGGTCCCTGCTAACAGCTTTTCTGAAGGCATGTTGGGATGCAAAAATTGCTAAGCCTCTGCTCCCAGAGATGAGGAGCCGGGAGTGAAGGGTGCTGCTGGACCTTTTCTGCTCGCAGCAGCAACCTTCTGAACAGTGATACTTTGTGCCGCTCCATGCTTTCCGTCCGAAAGTCCGAGTACATACGTGGGTCGCTCTCCGGGCCACTCTGAAGCAGTTTCCCATACACGAATTTTTGGTTTCGGAACCCGCAGAAAAATAGCAGTGTCCGAAAGATGCTGCTCCCTCTCTGAAGCTGACTCTAAGCATTGAAGAGGTGCAATCTACTTTGCAACAACCTCATGTTCTTTCATGTGAAAAGGCCCTGGAGTATTTCGGTGGTCCCTGCTAACAGCTCTTCTGAAGGCATGTTGGGATGCAAAAAATTGCTAAGCCTCTACTCCCAGAGATGAGGAGCCGGGAGTGAAGGGTGCTGCTGGACCTCTTCTACTCGCAGCAGCAACCTTCGGATCGGTGAATCTCTGTACTACTCCATGCTTTCCGTCTGAAAGTCCGAGTACATACGTGGGTCGCTCTCCGGGCCACTCTGAAGCAGTTTCCCATACACGAATTTTTGGTTTCGGAACCCGCAGAAAAATAGCAGTGTCCGAAAGACGCTTCTCCCCCTCTGAAGCTGACACTACGCATTGGAGCTGTGAAACCTTCATTTTAGGCACTTAGAGTTCTTTCACTTGAAATTACAATTGAGTACTTCGTGGCGCCTGCTAACAGCTTTCCTGAAGCCGAGCTGAGAGGCACGAATGATTGGCCTGTGCTCCAGAGATGAGAAGCCAGGATAAAGGGTGCTGCTGCACCTCTTCTGCCCACAGCAAAATTTCGAATAGCGTCACAAGTGTTGCGGTCACTCCTCGCCTTCTCATCTCAAGAAAGTCCATGTTTTGGTCGTTCTCCTGGGGATTCTGAAGCTGTTTGTCACGCACGAGTGATTGGATCTACTCACGGAGACGAATAGCAGCGCCCGAAAATGCTGCTCCCTCTGTGAGGCTGACTCTAAGCATTGAGCGGTGCAATCTACTTTTCAACAACCTCATGTTCTTTCATGTGAAAAGGCCCTGGAGTATTTCGGTGGTCCCTGCTAACAGCTTTTCTGAAGGCATGTTGGGACGCAAAAATTGCTAAGCCTCTGCTCCCAGAGATGAGGAGCCGGGAGTGAAGGGTGCTGCTGGACCTTTTCTGCTCGCAGCAGCAACCTTCTGAACGGTGATACTTTGTGCCGCTCCATGCTTTCCGTCCGAAAGTCCGAGTACATACGTGGGTCGCTCTCCGGGCCACTCTGAAGCAGTTTCCCATACACGAATTTTTGGTTTCGGAACCCGCAGAAAAATAGCAGTGTCCGAAAGACGCTTCTCCCTCTCTGAAGCTAACTCTAAGCATTGGAGCTGTGAAACCTTCATTTTAGGCACTTAGTGTTCTTTCACTTGAAATTACAATTGAGTACTTCGTGGCGCCTGCGAACAGCTTTCCTGAAGCCGAGCTGAGAGGCACGAATGATTGGCCTGTGCTCCCAGAGATGAGAAGCCAGGATAAAGGGTGCTGCTGCACCTCTTCTGCCCACAGCAAAATTTCGAATAGCGTCACAAGTGTTGCGGTCACTCCTCGCCTTCTCATCTCGAGAAAGTCTATGTGTTGGTCCTTCTGCTATGGATTCTGAGACTGTTTGACACGCACGAGTGATTGGATCTACTGACGGAGACGAATAGCAGCGCAGGAAAATGCTGCTCCCTCTGTGAGGCTGACTCTAAGCATTGAGCGGTGCAACCTACTTTTCAACAACCTCTTGTTCTTTCATGTGAAAAGGCCCTGGAGTATTTCGGTGGTCCCTGCTAACAGCTTTTCTGAAGGCATGTTGGGACGCAAAAATTGCTAAGCCTCTGCTCCCAGAGATGAGGAGCCGGGAGTGAAGGGTGCTGCTGGACCTTTTCTGCTCGCAGCAGCAACCTTCTGAACGGTGATACTTTGTGCCGCTCCATGCTTTCCGTCCGAAAGTCCGAGTACATACGTGGGTCGCTCTCCGGGCCACTCTGAAGCAGTTTCCCATACACGAATTTTTGGTTTCGGAACCCGCAGAAAAATAGCAGTGTCCGAAAGATGCTGCTCCCTCTCTGAAGCTGACTCTAAGCATTGAAGAGGTGCAATCTACTTTGCAACAACCTCATGTTCTTTCATGTGAAAAGGCCCTGGAGCATTTCTGTGGTCCCTGCTAACAGCTTTTCTGAAGGCATGTTGGGATGCAAAAATTGCTAAGCCTCTGCTCCCAGAGATGAGGAGCCGGGAGTGAAGGGTGCTGCTGGACCTTTTCTGCTCGCAGCAGCAACCTTCTGAACGGTGATACTTTGTGCCGCTCCATGCTTTCCGTCCGAAAGTCCGAGTACATACGTGGGTCGCTCTCCGGGCCACTCTGAAGCAGTTTCCCATACACGAATTTTTGGTTTCGGAACCCGCAGAAAAATAGCAGTGTCCGAAAGATGCTGCTCCCTCTCTGAAGCTGACTCTAAGCATTGAAGAGGTGCAATCTACTTTGCAACAACCTCATGTTCTTTCATGTGAAAAGGCCCTGGAGCATTTCGGTGGTCCCTGCTAACAGCTCTTCTGAAGGCATGTTGGGATGCAAAAAATTGCTAAGCCTCTGCTCCCAGAGATGAGGAGCCGGGAGTGAAGGGTGCTGCTGGACCTCTTCTACTCGCAGCAGCAACCTTCGGATCGGTGAATCTCTGTACTACTCCATGCTTTCCGTCTGAAAGTCCGAGTACATACGTGGGTCGCTCTCCGGGCCACTCTGAAGCAGTTTCCCATACACGAATTTTTGGTTTCGGAACCCGCAGAAAAATAGCAGTGTCCGAAAGACGCTTCTCCCCCTCTGAAGCTGACACTACGCATTGGAGCTGTGAAACCTTCATTTTAGGCACTTAGAGTTCTTTCACTTGAAATTACAATTGAGTACTTCGTGGCGCCTGCTAACAGCTTTCCTGAAGCCGAGCTGAGAGGCACGAATGATTGGCCTGTGCTCCAGAGATGAGAAGCCAGGATAAAGGGTGCTGCTGCACCTCTTCTGCCCACAGCAAAATTTCGAATAGCGTCACAAGTGTTGCGGTCACTCCTCGCCTTCTCATCTCAAGAAAGTCCATGTATTGGTCCTTCTACTATGGATTCTGAAGCTGTTTGACACGCACGAGTGATTGGATCTACTCACGGAGACGAATAGCAGCGCCCGAAAATGCTGCTCCCTCTGTGAGGCTGACTCTAAGCATTGAGCGGTGCAATCTACTTTTCAACAACCTCATGTTCTTTCATGTGAAAAGGCCCTGGAGTATTTCGGTGGTCCCTGCTAACAGCTTTTCTGAAGGCATGTTGGGACGCAAAAATTGCTAAGCCTCTGCTCCCAGAGATGAGGAGCCGGGAGTGAAGGGTGCTGCTGGACCTTTTCTGCTCGCAGCAGCAACCTTCTGAACGGTGATACTTTGTGCCGCTCCATGCTTTCCGTCCGAAAGTCCGAGTACATACGTGGGTCGCTCTCCGGGCCACTCTGAAGCAGTTTCCCATACACGAATTTTTGGTTTCGGAACCCGCAGAAAAATAGCAGTGTCCGAAAGACGCTTCTCCCTCTCTGAAGCTAACTCTAAGCATTGGAGCTGTGAAACCTTCATTTTAGGCACTTAGTGTTCTTTCACTTGAAATTACAATTGAGTACTTCGTGGCGCCTGCGAACAGCTTTCCTGAAGCCGAGCTGAGAGGCACGAATGATTGGCCTGTGCTCCCAGAGATGAGAAGCCAGGATAAAGGGTGCTGCTGCACCTCTTCTGCCCACAGCAAAATTTCGAATAGCGTCACAAGTGTTGCGGTCACTCCTCGCCTTCTCATCTCGAGAAAGTCTATGTGTTGGTCCTTCTGCTATGGATTCTGAGACTGTTTGACACGCACGAGTGATTGGATCTACTGACGGAGACGAATAGCAGCGCAGGAAAATGCTGCTCCCTCTGTGAGGCTGACTCTAAGCATTGAGCGGTGCAACCTACTTTTCAACAACCTCTTGTTCTTTCATGTGAAAAGGCCCTGGAGCATTTCTGTGGTCCCTGCTAACAGCTTTTCTGAAGGCATGTTGGGATGCAAAAATTGCTAAGCCTCTGCTCCCAGAGATGAGGAGCCGGGAGTGAAGGGTGCTGCTGGACCTTTTCTGCTCGCAGCAGCAACCTTCTGAACGGTGATACTTTGTGCCGCTCCATGCTTTCCGTCCGAAAGTCCGAGTACATACGTGGGTCGCTCTCCGGGCCACTCTGAAGCAGTTTCCCATACACGAATTTTTGGTTTCGGAACCCGCAGAAAAATAGCAGTGTCCGAAAGATGCTGCTCCCTCTCTGAAGCTGACTCTAAGCATTGAAGAGGTGCAATCTACTTTGCAACAACCTCATGTTCTTTCATGTGAAAAGGCCCTGGAGTATTTCGGTGGTCCCTGCTAACAGCTCTTCTGAAGGCATGTTGGGATGCAAAAAATTGCTAAGCCTCTACTCCCAGAGATGAGGAGCCGGGAGTGAAGGGTGCTGCTGGACCTCTTCTACTCGCAGCAGCAACCTTCGGATCGGTGAATCTCTGTACTACTCCATGCTTTCCGTCTGAAAGTCCGAGTACATACGTGGGTCGCTCTCCGGGCCACTCTGAAGCAGTTTCCCATACACGAATTTTTGGTTTCGGAACCCGCAGAAAAATAGCAGTGTCCGAAAGACGCTTCTCCCCCTCTGAAGCTGACACTACGCATTGGAGCTGTGAAACCTTCATTTTAGGCACTTAGAGTTCTTTCACTTGAAATTACAATTGAGTACTTCGTGGCGCCTGCTAACAGCTTTCCTGAAGCCGAGCTGAGAGGCACGAATGATTGGCCTGTGCTCCAGAGATGAGAAGCCAGGATAAAGGGTGCTGCTGCACCTCTTCTGCCCACAGCAAAATTTCGAATAGCGTCACAAGTGTTGCGGTCACTCCTCGCCTTCTCATCTCAAGAAAGTCCATGTGTTGGTCCTTCTACTATGGATTCTGAAGCTGTTTGACACGCACGAGTGATTGGATCTACTCACGGAGAAAATAGCAGCGCCCGAAAATGCTGCTCCCTCTGTGAGGCTGACTCTAAGCATTGAGCGGTGCAACCTACTTTTCAACAACCTCTTGTTCTTTCATGTGAAAAGGCCCTGGATTATTTCGGTGGTCCCTGCTAACAGCTTTTCTGAAGGCATGTTGGGATGCAAAAAAATGCTAAGCCTCTGCTCCCAGAGATGAGGAGCCAGGAGTGAAGGGTGCTGCTGGACCTCTTCTGCTCGCAGCAACATTTCGAATAGCGTCACAAGTGTTGCGGTCACTCCTCGCCTTCTCATCTCAAGAAAGTCCATGTGTTGGTCCTTCTACTATGGATTCTGAAGCTGTTTGACACGCACGAGTGATTGGATCTACTCACGGAGACGAATAGCAGCGCCAGAAAGATTCTGCTCCCTCTGTGAGGCTGACTCTAAGCATTGAGCGGTGCAATCTACTTTGCAACAACCTCATGTTCTTTCATGTGAAAAGGCCCTGGAGCATTTCGGTGGTCCCTGCTAACAGCTCTTCTGAAGGCATGTTGGGATGCAAAAAATTGCTAAGCCTCTGCTCCCAGAGATGAGGAGCCGGGAGTGAAGGGTGCTGCTGGACCTCTTCTACTCGCAGCAGCAACCTTCGGATCGGTGAATCTCTGTACTACTCCATGCTTTCCGTCTGAAAGTCCGAGTACATACGTGGGTCGCTCTCCGGGCCACTCTGAAGCAGTTTCCCATACACGAATTTTTGGTTTCGGAACCCGCAGAAAAATAGCAGTGTCCGAAAGACGCTTCTCCCCCTCTGAAGCTGACACTACGCATTGGAGCTGTGAAACCTTCATTTTAGGCACTTAGAGTTCTTTCACTTGAAATTACAATTGAGTACTTCGTGGCGCCTGCTAACAGCTTTCCTGAAGCCGAGCTGAGAGGCACGAATGATTGGCCTGTGCTCCAGAGATGAGAAGCCAGGATAAAGGGTGCTGCTGCACCTCTTCTGCCCACAGCAAAATTTCGAATAGCGTCACAAGTGTTGCGGTCACTCCTCGCCTTCTCATCTCAAGAAAGTCCATGTGTTGGTCCTTCTACTATGGATTCTGAAGCTGTTTGTCACGCACGAGTGATTGGATCTACTCACGGAGACGAATAGCAGCGCCCGAAAATGCTGCTCCCTCTGTGAGGCTGACTCTAAGCATTGAGCGGTGCAATCTACTTTTCAACAACCTCATGTTCTTTCATGTGAAAAGGCCCTGGAGTATTTCGGTGGTCCCTGCTAACAGCTTTTCTGAAGGCATGTTGGGACGCAAAAATTGCTAAGCCTCTGCTCCCAGAGATGAGGAGCCGGGAGTGAAGGGTGCTGCTGGACCTTTTCTGCTCGCAGCAGCAACCTTCTGAACGGTGATACTTTGTGCCGCTCCATGCTTTCCGTCCGAAAGTCCGAGTACATACGTGGGTCGCTCTCCGGGCCACTCTGAAGCAGTTTCCCATACACGAATTTTTGGTTTCGGAACCCGCAGAAAAATAGCAGTGTCCGAAAGACGCTTCTCCCTCTCTGAAGCTAACTCTAAGCATTGGAGCTGTGAAACCTTCATTTTAGGCACTTAGTGTTCTTTCACTTGAAATTACAATTGAGTACTTCGTGGCGCCTGCGAACAGCTTTCCTGAAGCCGAGCTGAGAGGCACGAATGATTGGCCTGTGCTCCCAGAGATGAGAAGCCAGGATAAAGGGTGCTGCTGCACCTCTTCTGCCCACAGCAAAATTTCGAATAGCGTCACAAGTGTTGCGGTCACTCCTCGCCTTCTCATCTCGAGAAAGTCTATGTGTTGGTCCTTCTGCTATGGATTCTGAGACTGTTTGACACGCACGAGTGATTGGATCTACTGACGGAGACGAATAGCAGCGCAGGAAAATGCTGCTCCCTCTGTGAGGCTGACTCTAAGCATTGAGCGGTGCAACCTACTTTTCAACAACCTCTTGTTCTTTCATGTGAAAAGGCCCTGGATTATTTCGGTGGTCCCTGCTAACAGCTTTTCTGAAGGCATGTTGGGATGCAAAAATTGCTAAGCCTCTGCTCCCAGAGATGAGGAGCCGGGAGTGAAGGGTGCTGCTGGACCTTTTCTGCTCGCAGCAGCAACCTTCTGAACGGTGATACTTTGTGCCGCTCCATGCTTTCCGTCCGAAAGTCCGAGTACATACGTGGGTCGCTCTCCGGGCCACTCTGAAGCAGTTTCCCATACACGAATTTTTGGTTTCGGAACCCGCAGAAAAATAGCAGTGTCCGAAAGATGCTGCTCCCTCTCTGAAGCTGACTCTAAGCATTGAAGCGGTGCAATCTACTTTTCAACAACCTCATGTTCTTTCATGTGAAAAGGCCCTGGAGCATTTCTGTGGTCCCTGCTAACAGCTTTTCTGAAGGCATGTTGGGATGCAAAAATTGCTAAGCCTCTGCTCCCAGAGATGAGGAGCCGGGAGTGAAGGGTGCTGCTGGACCTTTTCTGCTCGCAGCAGCAACCTTCTGAACGGTGATACTTTGTGCCGCTCCATGCTTTCCGTCCGAAAGTCCGAGTACATACGTGGGTCGCTCTCCGGGCCACTCTGAAGCAGTTTCCCATACACGAATTTTTGGTTTCGGAACCCGCAGAAAAATAGCAGTGTCCGAAAGATGCTGCTCCCTCTCTGAAGCTGACTCTAAGCATTGAAGAGGTGCAATCTACTTTGCAACAACCTCATGTTCTTTCATGTGAAAAGGCCCTGGAGTATTTCGGTGGTCCCTGCTAACAGCTCTTCTGAAGGCATGTTGGGATGCAAAAAATTGCTAAGCCTCTACTCCCAGAGATGAGGAGCCGGGAGTGAAGGGTGCTGCTGGACCTCTTCTACTCGCAGCAGCAACCTTCGGATCGGTGAATCTCTGTACTACTCCATGCTTTCCGTCTGAAAGTCCGAGTACATACGTGGGTCGCTCTCCGGGCCACTCTGAAGCAGTTTCCCATACACGAATTTTTGGTTTCGGAACCCGCAGAAAAATAGCAGTGTCCGAAAGACGCTTCTCCCCCTCTGAAGCTGACACTACGCATTGGAGCTGTGAAACCTTCATTTTAGGCACTTAGAGTTCTTTCACTTGAAATTACAATTGAGTACTTCGTGGCGCCTGCTAACAGCTTTCCTGAAGCCGAGCTGAGAGGCACGAATGATTGGCCTGTGCTCCAGAGATGAGAAGCCAGGATAAAGGGTGCTGCTGCACCTCTTCTGCCCACAGCAAAATTTCGAATAGCGTCACAAGTGTTGCGGTCACTCCTCGCCTTCTCATCTCAAGAAAGTCCATGTGTTGGTCCTTCTACTATGGATTCTGAAGCTGTTTGACACGCACGAGTGATTGGATCTACTCACGGAGAAAATAGCAGCGCCCGAAAATGCTGCTCCCTCTGTGAGGCTGACTCTAAGCATTGAGCGGTGCAACCTACTTTTCAACAACCTCTTGTTCTTTCATGTGAAAAGGCCCTGGATTATTTCGGTGGTCCCTGCTAACAGCTTTTCTGAAGGCATGTTGGGATGCAAAAAAATGCTAAGCCTCTGCTCCCAGAGATGAGGAGCCAGGAGTGAAGGGTGCTGCTGGACCTCTTCTGCTCGCAGCAACATTTCGAATAGCGTCACAAGTGTTGCGGTCACTCCTCGCCTTCTCATCTCAAGAAAGTCCATGTGTTGGTCCTTCTACTATGGATTCTGAAGCTGTTTGACACGCACGAGTGATTGGATCTACTCACGGAGACGAATAGCAGCGCCAGAAAGATTCTGCTCCCTCTGTGAGGCTGACTCTAAGCATTGAGCGGTGCAATCTACTTTGCAACAACCTCATGTTCTTTCATGTGAAAAGGCCCTGGAGCATTTCTGTGGTCCCTGCTAACAGCTTTTCTGAAGGCATGTTGGGATGCAAAAATTGCTAAGCCTCTGCTCCCAGAGATGAGGAGCCGGGAGTGAAGGGTGCTGCTGGACCTTTTCTGCTCGCAGCAGCAACCTTCTGAACGGTGACACTTTGTGCCGCTCCATGCTTTCCGTCCGAAAGTCCGAGTACATACGTGGGTCGCTCTCCGGGCCACTCTGAAGCAGTTTCCCATACACGAATTTTTGGTTTCGGAACCCGCAGAAAAATAGCAGTGTCCGGAAGATGCTGCTCCCTCTCTGAAGCTGACTCTAAGCATTGAAGCGGTGCAATCTACTTTTCAACAACCTCATGTTCTTTCATGTGAAAAGGCCCTGGAGTACTTCGGTGGTCCCTGCTAACAGCTTTTCTGAAGGCATGTTGGGATGCAAAAATTGCTAAACCTCTGCTCCCAGAGATGAAGTGCCAGGAGTGAAGGTGAAGCTGGACCTCTTCTGCTCGCAGCAGCAACCTTCGGAATGGTGAATCTCTGTACCACTTCATGCTTTCCCTCCGAATGTCCGAGTACATACGTGGGTCGCTCTCCGGGCCACTCTGAAGCAGTTTCCCATACACGAATTTTTGGATTCGGAACCCGCAGAAAAATAGCAGTGTCCGGAAGATGCTGCTCCCTCTCTGAAGCTGACACTACGCATTGAGAGGTGCAACCTAAACCTCATCTACTTTCATGTGAAAAGGCCCTGGAGAACTTCGGTGTGCCTGCTAACAGCTTTCCTGAAGGCAAGTTGATATGCAAAAAATGCTAAGCCTCTGCTCCCAGAGATGAGGAGGCAGGAGTGAAGGGTGCTGCTGGAGCTCTTCTGCTCGTAGCAGCAGCCTTCGGAATGGTGAATCTCTGTACCACTCCATGCTTTCCGTCTGAAAGTCCGAGTACATACGTGGGTCGCTCTCCGGGCCACTCTGAAGCAGTTTCCCATACACGAATTTTTGGTTTCGGAACCCGCAGAAAAATAGCAGTGTCCGAAAGACGCTTCTCCCCCTCTGAAGCTGACACTACGCATTGGAGCTGTGAAACCTTCATTTTAGGCACTTAGAGTTCTTTCACTTGAAATTACAATTGAGTACTTCGTGGCGCCTGCTAACAGCTTTCCTGAAGCCGAGCTGAGAGGCACGAATGATTGGCCTGTGCTCCAGAGATGAGAAGCCAGGATAAAGGGTGCTGCTGCACCTCTTCTGCCCACAGCAAAATTTCGAATAGCGTCACAAGTGTTGCGGTCACTCCTCGCCTTCTCATCTCAAGAAAGTCCATGTTTTGGTCGTTCTCCTGGGGATTCTGAAGCTGTTTGTCACGCACGAGTGATTGGATCTACTCACGGAGACGAATAGCAGCGCCAGAAAGATTCTGCTCCCTCTGTGAGGCTGACTCTAAGCATTGAGCGGTGCAATCTACTTTGCAACAACCTCATGTTCTTTCATGTGAAAAGGCCCTGGAGCATTTCTGTGGTCCCTGCTAACAGCTTTTCTGAAGGCATGTTGGGATGCAAAAATTGCTAAGCCTCTGCTCCCAGAGATGAGGAGCCGGGAGTGAAGGGTGCTGCTGGACGTTTTCTGCTCGCAGCAGCAACCTTCGGATCGGTGATGCTTTGTGCCGCTCCATGCTTTCCTTCCGAAAGTCCGAGTACATACGTGGGTCGCTCTCCGGGCCACTCTGAAGCAGTTTCCCATACACGAATTTTTGGTTTCGGAACCCGCAGAAAAATAGCAGTGTCCGAAAGACGCTTCTCCCTCTCTGAAGCTGACACTACGCATTGGAGCTGTGAAACCTTCAGTTTAGGCACTTAGAGTTCTTTCACTTGAAATTACAATTGAGTACTTCGTGGCGCCTGCGAACAGCTTTCCTGAAGCCGAGCTGAGAGGCACGAATGATTGGCCTGTGCTCCCAGAGATGAGAAGCCAGGATAAAGGGTGCTGCTGCACCTCTTCTGCCCACAGCAAAATTTCGAATAGCGTCACAAGTGTTGCGGTCACTCCTCGCCTTCTCATCTCGAGAAAGTCTATGTGTTGGTCCTTCTGCTATGGATTCTGAGACTGTTTGACACGCACGAGTGATTGGATCTACTGACGGAGACGAATAGCAGCGCAGGAAAATGCTGCTCCCTCTGTGAGGCTGACTCTAAGCATTGAGCGGTGCAACCTACTTTTCAACAACCTCTTGTTCTTTCATGTGAAAAGGCCCTGGAGTATTTCGGTGGTCCCTCCTAACAGCTTTTCTGAAGGCATGTTGGGATGCAAAAAAATGCTAAGCCTCTGCTCCCAGAGATGAGAAGCCAGGATAAAGGGTGTTGCTGGACCTCTTCTGCCCACAGCAACATTTCGAATAGCGTCACAAGTGTTGCGGTCACTCCTCGCCTTCTCATCTCAAGAAAGTCCATGTATTGGTCCTTCTACTATGGATTCTGAAGCTGTTTGACACGCACGAGTGATTGGATCTACTCACGGAGACGAATAGCAGCGCCAGAAAGATGCTGCTCCCTCTGTGAGGCTGACTCTAAGCATTGAGCGGTGCAACCTACTTTTCAACAACCTCATGTTCTTTTATGTGAAAAGGCCCTGGAGCATTTCTGTGGTCCCTGCTAACAGCTTTTCTGAAGGCATGTTGGGACGCAAAAATTGCTAAGCCTCTGCTCCCAGAGATGAGGAGCCGGGAGTGAAGGGTGCTGCTGGACCTTTTCTGCTCGCAGCAGCAACCTTCTGAACGGTGATACTTTGTGCCGCTCCATGCTTTCCGTCCGAAAGTCCGAGTACATACGTGGGTCGCTCTCCGGGCCACTCTGAAGCAGTTTCCCATACACGAATTTTTGGTTTCGGAACCCGCAGAAAAATAGCAGTGTCCGAAAGACGCTTCTCCCTCTCTGAAGCTAACTCTAAGCATTGGAGCTGTGAAACCTTCATTTTAGGCACTTAGTGTTCTTTCACTTGAAATTACAATTGAGTACTTCGTGGCGCCTGCGAACAGCTTTCCTGAAGCCGAGCTGAGAGGCACGAATGATTGGCCTGTGCTCCCAGAGATGAGAAGCCAGGATAAAGGGTGCTGCTGCACCTCTTCTGCCCACAGCAAAATTTCGAATAGCGTCACAAGTGTTGCGGTCACTCCTCGCCTTCTCATCTCGAGAAAGTCTATGTGTTGGTCCTTCTGCTATGGATTCTGAGACTGTTTGACACGCACGAGTGATTGGATCTACTGACGGAGACGAATAGCAGCGCAGGAAAATGCTGCTCCCTCTGTGAGGCTGACTCTAAGCATTGAGCGGTGCAACCTACTTTTCAACAACCTCTTGTTCTTTCATGTGAAAAGGCCCTGGATTATTTCGGTGGTCCCTGCTAACAGCTTTTCTGAAGGCATGTTGGGATGCAAAAATTGCTAAGCCTCTGCTCCCAGAGATGAGGAGCCGGGAGTGAAGGGTGCTGCTGGACCTTTTCTGCTCGCAGCAGCAACCTTCTGAACGGTGATACTTTGTGCCGCTCCATGCTTTCCGTCCGAAAGTCCGAGTACATACGTGGGTCGCTCTCCGGGCCACTCTGAAGCAGTTTCCCATACACGAATTTTTGGTTTCGGAACCCGCAGAAAAATAGCAGTGTCCGAAAGATGCTGCTCCCTCTCTGAAGCTGACTCTAAGCATTGAAGCGGTGCAATCTACTTTTCAACAACCTCATGTTCTTTCATGTGAAAAGGCCCTGGAGCATTTCTGTGGTCCCTGCTAACAGCTTTTCTGAAGGCATGTTGGGATGCAAAAATTGCTAAGCCTCTGCTCCCAGAGATGAGGAGCCGGGAGTGAAGGGTGCTGCTGGACCTTTTCTGCTCGCAGCAGCAACCTTCTGAACGGTGATACTTTGTGCCGCTCCATGCTTTCCGTCCGAAAGTCCGAGTACATACGTGGGTCGCTCTCCGGGCCACTCTGAAGCAGTTTCCCATACACGAATTTTTGGTTTCGGAACCCGCAGAAAAATAGCAGTGTCCGAAAGATGCTGCTCCCTCTCTGAAGCTGACTCTAAGCATTGAAGAGGTGCAATCTACTTTGCAACAACCTCATGTTCTTTCATGTGAAAAGGCCCTGGAGTATTTCGGTGGTCCCTGCTAACAGCTCTTCTGAAGGCATGTTGGGATGCAAAAAATTGCTAAGCCTCTACTCCCAGAGATGAGGAGCCGGGAGTGAAGGGTGCTGCTGGACCTCTTCTACTCGCAGCAGCAACCTTCGGATCGGTGAATCTCTGTACTACTCCATGCTTTCCGTCTGAAAGTCCGAGTACATACGTGGGTCGCTCTCCGGGCCACTCTGAAGCAGTTTCCCATACACGAATTTTTGGTTTCGGAACCCGCAGAAAAATAGCAGTGTCCGAAAGACGCTTCTCCCCCTCTGAAGCTGACACTACGCATTGGAGCTGTGAAACCTTCATTTTAGGCACTTAGAGTTCTTTCACTTGAAATTACAATTGAGTACTTCGTGGCGCCTGCTAACAGCTTTCCTGAAGCCGAGCTGAGAGGCACGAATGATTGGCCTGTGCTCCAGAGATGAGAAGCCAGGATAAAGGGTGCTGCTGCACCTCTTCTGCCCACAGCAAAATTTCGAATAGCGTCACAAGTGTTGCGGTCACTCCTCGCCTTCTCATCTCAAGAAAGTCCATGTGTTGGTCCTTCTACTATGGATTCTGAAGCTGTTTGACACGCACGAGTGATTGGATCTACTCACGGAGAAAATAGCAGCGCCCGAAAATGCTGCTCCCTCTGTGAGGCTGACTCTAAGCATTGAGCGGTGCAACCTACTTTTCAACAACCTCTTGTTCTTTCATGTGAAAAGGCCCTGGATTATTTCGGTGGTCCCTGCTAACAGCTTTTCTGAAGGCATGTTGGGATGCAAAAAAATGCTAAGCCTCTGCTCCCAGAGATGAGGAGCCAGGAGTGAAGGGTGCTGCTGGACCTCTTCTGCTCGCAGCAACATTTCGAATAGCGTCACAAGTGTTGCGGTCACTCCTCGCCTTCTCATCTCAAGAAAGTCCATGTGTTGGTCCTTCTACTATGGATTCTGAAGCTGTTTGACACGCACGAGTGATTGGATCTACTCACGGAGACGAATAGCAGCGCCAGAAAGATTCTGCTCCCTCTGTGAGGCTGACTCTAAGCATTGAGCGGTGCAATCTACTTTGCAACAACCTCATGTTCTTTCATGTGAAAAGGCCCTGGAGCATTTCTGTGGTCCCTGCTAACAGCTTTTCTGAAGGCATGTTGGGATGCAAAAATTGCTAAGCCTCTGCTCCCAGAGATGAGGAGCCGGGAGTGAAGGGTGCTGCTGGACCTTTTCTGCTCGCAGCAGCAACCTTCTGAACGGTGACACTTTGTGCCGCTCCATGCTTTCCGTCCGAAAGTCCGAGTACATACGTGGGTCGCTCTCCGGGCCACTCTGAAGCAGTTTCCCATACACGAATTTTTGGTTTCGGAACCCGCAGAAAAATAGCAGTGTCCGGAAGATGCTGCTCCCTCTCTGAAGCTGACTCTAAGCATTGAAGCGGTGCAATCTACTTTTCAACAACCTCATGTTCTTTCATGTGAAAAGGCCCTGGAGTACTTCGGTGGTCCCTGCTAACAGCTTTTCTGAAGGCATGTTGGGATGCAAAAATTGCTAAACCTCTGCTCCCAGAGATGAAGTGCCAGGAGTGAAGGTGAAGCTGGACCTCTTCTGCTCGCAGCAGCAACCTTCGGAATGGTGAATCTCTGTACCACTTCATGCTTTCCCTCCGAATGTCCGAGTACATACGTGGGTCGCTCTCCGGGCCACTCTGAAGCAGTTTCCCATACACGAATTTTTGGATTCGGAACCCGCAGAAAAATAGCAGTGTCCGGAAGATGCTGCTCCCTCTCTGAAGCTGACACTACGCATTGAGAGGTGCAACCTAAACCTCATCTACTTTCATGTGAAAAGGCCCTGGAGAACTTCGGTGTGCCTGCTAACAGCTTTCCTGAAGGCAAGTTGATATGCAAAAAATGCTAAGCCTCTGCTCCCAGAGATGAGGAGGCAGGAGTGAAGGGTGCTGCTGGAGCTCTTCTGCTCGTAGCAGCAGCCTTCGGAATGGTGAATCTCTGTACCACTCCATGCTTTCCGTCTGAAAGTCCGAGTACATACGTGGGTCGCTCTCCGGGCCACTCTGAAGCAGTTTCCCATACACGAATTTTTGGTTTCGGAACCCGCAGAAAAATAGCAGTGTCCGAAAGACGCTTCTCCCCCTCTGAAGCTGACACTACGCATTGGAGCTGTGAAACCTTCATTTTAGGCACTTAGAGTTCTTTCACTTGAAATTACAATTGAGTACTTCGTGGCGCCTGCTAACAGCTTTCCTGAAGCCGAGCTGAGAGGCACGAATGATTGGCCTGTGCTCCAGAGATGAGAAGCCAGGATAAAGGGTGCTGCTGCACCTCTTCTGCCCACAGCAAAATTTCGAATAGCGTCACAAGTGTTGCGGTCACTCCTCGCCTTCTCATCTCAAGAAAGTCCATGTTTTGGTCGTTCTCCTGGGGATTCTGAAGCTGTTTGTCACGCACGAGTGATTGGATCTACTCACGGAGACGAATAGCAGCGCCAGAAAGATTCTGCTCCCTCTGTGAGGCTGACTCTAAGCATTGAGCGGTGCAATCTACTTTGCAACAACCTCATGTTCTTTCATGTGAAAAGGCCCTGGAGCATTTCTGTGGTCCCTGCTAACAGCTTTTCTGAAGGCATGTTGGGATGCAAAAATTGCTAAGCCTCTGCTCCCAGAGATGAGGAGCCGGGAGTGAAGGGTGCTGCTGGACGTTTTCTGCTCGCAGCAGCAACCTTCGGATCGGTGATGCTTTGTGCCGCTCCATGCTTTCCTTCCGAAAGTCCGAGTACATACGTGGGTCGCTCTCCGGGCCACTCTGAAGCAGTTTCCCATACACGAATTTTTGGTTTCGGAACCCGCAGAAAAATAGCAGTGTCCGAAAGACGCTTCTCCCTCTCTGAAGCTGACACTACGCATTGGAGCTGTGAAACCTTCAGTTTAGGCACTTAGAGTTCTTTCACTTGAAATTACAATTGAGTACTTCGTGGCGCCTGCGAACAGCTTTCCTGAAGCCGAGCTGAGAGGCACGAATGATTGGCCTGTGCTCCCAGAGATGAGAAGCCAGGATAAAGGGTGCTGCTGCACCTCTTCTGCCCACAGCAAAATTTCGAATAGCGTCACAAGTGTTGCGGTCACTCCTCGCCTTCTCATCTCGAGAAAGTCTATGTGTTGGTCCTTCTGCTATGGATTCTGAGACTGTTTGACACGCACGAGTGATTGGATCTACTGACGGAGACGAATAGCAGCGCAGGAAAATGCTGCTCCCTCTGTGAGGCTGACTCTAAGCATTGAGCGGTGCAACCTACTTTTCAACAACCTCTTGTTCTTTCATGTGAAAAGGCCCTGGAGTATTTCGGTGGTCCCTCCTAACAGCTTTTCTGAAGGCATGTTGGGATGCAAAAAAATGCTAAGCCTCTGCTCCCAGAGATGAGAAGCCAGGATAAAGGGTGTTGCTGGACCTCTTCTGCCCACAGCAACATTTCGAATAGCGTCACAAGTGTTGCGGTCACTCCTCGCCTTCTCATCTCAAGAAAGTCCATGTATTGGTCCTTCTACTATGGATTCTGAAGCTGTTTGACACGCACGAGTGATTGGATCTACTCACGGAGACGAATAGCAGCGCCAGAAAGATGCTGCTCCCTCTGTGAGGCTGACTCTAAGCATTGAGCGGTGCAACCTACTTTTCAACAACCTCATGTTCTTTTATGTGAAAAGGCCCTGGAGCATTTCTGTGGTCCCTGCTAACAGCTTTTCTGAAGGCATGTTGGGACGCAAAAATTGCTAAGCCTCTGCTCCCAGAGATGAGGAGCCGGGAGTGAAGGGTGCTGCTGGACCTTTTCTGCTCGCAGCAGCAACCTTCTGAACGGTGATACTTTGTGCCGCTCCATGCTTTCCGTCCGAAAGTCCGAGTACATACGTGGGTCGCTCTCCGGGCCACTCTGAAGCAGTTTCCCATACACGAATTTTTGGTTTCGGAACCCGCAGAAAAATAGCAGTGTCCGAAAGACGCTTCTCCCTCTCTGAAGCTGACACTACGCATTGGAGCTGTGAAACCTTCATTTTAGGCACTTAGTGTTCTTTCACTTGAAATTACAATTGAGTACTTCGTGGCGCCTGCGAACAGCTTTCCTGAAGCCGAGCTGAGAGGCACGAATGATTGGCCTGTGCTCCCAGAGATGAGAAGCCAGGATAAAGGGTGCTGCTGCACCTCTTCTGCCCACAGCAAAATTTCGAATAGCGTCACAAGTGTTGCGGTCACTCCTCGCCTTCTCATCTCAAGAAAGTCTATGTGTTGGTCCTTCTGCTATGGATTCTGAGACTGTTTGACACGCACGAGTGATTGGATCTACTGACGGAGACGAAGAGCAGCGCAGGAAAATGCTGCTCTCTCTGTGAGGCTGACTCTAAGCATTGAGCGGTGCAACCTACTTTTCAACAACCTCTTGTTCTTTCATGTGAAAAGGCCCTGGAGTATTTCGGTGGTCCCTGCTAAAAGCTTTTCTGAAGGCATGTTGGGATGCAAAAAAATGCTAAGCCTCTGCTCCCAGAGATGAGAAGCCAGGATAAAGGGTGTTGCTGGACCTCTTCTGCCCACAGCAACATTTCGAATAGCGTCACAAGTGTTGCGGTCACTCCTCGCCTTCTCATCTCAAGAAAGTCCATGTATTGGTCCTTCTACTATGGATTCTGAAGCTGTTTGACACGCACGAGTGATTGGATCTACTCACGGAGACGAATAGCAGCGCCAGAAAGATGCTGCTCCCTCTGTGAGGCTGACTCTAAGCATTGAGCGGTGCAACCTACTTTTCAACAACCTCATGTTCTTTTATGTGAAAAGGCCCTGGAGCATTTCTGTGGTCCCTGCTAACAGCTTTTCTGAAGGCATGTTGGGACGCAAAAATTGCTAAGCCTCTGCTCCCAGAGATGAGGAGCCGGGAGTGAAGGGTGCTGCTGGACGTTTTCTGCTCGCAGCAGCAACCTTCTGAACGGTGATACTTTGTGCCGCTCCATGCTTTCCGTCCGAAAGTCCGAGTACATACGTGGGTCGCTCTCCGGGCCACTCTGAAGCAGTTTCCCATACACGAATTTTTGGTTTCGGAACCCGCAGAAAAATAGCAGTGTCCGAAAGACGCTTCTCCCTCTCTGAAGCTGACACTACGCATTGGAGCTGTGAAACCTTCATTTTAGGCACTTAGTGTTCTTTCACTTGAAATTACAATTGAGTACTTCGTGGCGCCTGCGAACAGCTTTCCTGAAGCCGAGCTGAGAGGCACGAATGATTGGCCTGTGCTCCCAGAGATGAGAAGCCAGGATAAAGGGTGCTGCTGCACCTCTTCTGCCCACAGCAAAATTTCGAATAGCGTCACAAGTGTTGCGGTCACTCCTCGCCTTCTCATCTCAAGAAAGTCTATGTGTTGGTCCTTCTGCTATGGATTCTGAGACTGTTTGACACGCACGAGTGATTGGATCTACTCACGGAGACGAATAGCAGCGCCCGAAAATGCTGCTCCCTCTGTGAGGCTGACTCTAAGCATTGAGCGGTGCAATCTACTTTTCAACAACCTCATGTTCTTTCATGTGAAAAGGCCCTGGAGCATTTCTGTGGTCCCTGCTAACAGCTTTTCTGAAGGCATGTTGGGATGCAAAAATTGCTAAGCCTCTGCTCCCAGAGATGAGGAGCCGGGAGTGAAGGTGAAGCTGGACCTCTTCTGCTCGCAGCAGCAACCTTCGGAATGGTGAATCTCTGTACCACTTCATGCTTTCCCTCGAATGTCCGAGTACATACGTGGGTCGCTCTCCGGGCCACTCTGAAGCAGTTTCCCATACACGAATTTTTGGATTCGGAACCCGCAGAAAAATAGCAGTGTCCGAAAGACGCTTCTCCCTCTCTGAGGCTGACACTACGCATTGAGAGGTGCAACCTAAACCTCATCTACTTTCATGTGAAAAGGCCCTGGAGAACTTCGGTGTGCCTGCTAACAGCTTTCCTGAAGGCAAGTTGATATGCAAAAAATGCTAAGCCTCTGCCCCCAGAGATGAGGAGCCGGGAGTGAAGGGTGCTGCTGGAGTTCTTCTGCTCGCAGCAGCAACCTTCGGAACGGTGATGCTTTGTGCCGCTCCATGCTTTCCGTCTGAAAGTCTGAGTACATACGTGGGTCGCTCTCCGGGCCACTCTGAAGCAGTTTCCCATACACGAATTTTTGGTTTCGGAACCCGCAGAAAAATAGCAGTGTCCGAAAGACGCTTCTCCCTCTCTGAAGCTGACACTACGCATTGGAGCTGTGAAACCTTCATTTTAGGCACTTAGTGTTCTTTCACTTGAAATTACAATTGAGTACTTCGTGGCGCCTGCGAACAGCTTTCCTGAAGCCGAGCTGAGAGGCACGAATGATTGGCCTGTGCTCCCAGAGATGAGAAGCCAGGATAAAGGGTGCTGCTGCACCTCTTCTGCCCACAGCAAAATTTCGAATAGCGTCACAAGTGTTGCGGTCACTCCTCGCCTTCTCATCTCAAGAAAGTCTATGTGTTGGTCCTTCTGCTATGGATTCTGAGACTGTTTGACACGCACGAGTGATTGGATCTACTCACGGAGACGAATAGCAGCGCCCGAAAATGCTGCTCCCTCTGTGAGGCTGACTCTAAGCATTGAGCGGTGCAATCTACTTTGCAACAACCTCATGTTCTTTCATGTGAAAAGGCCCTGGAGCATTTCTGTGGTCCCTGCTAACAGCTTTTCTGAAGGCATGTTGGGATGCAAAAATTGCTAAGCCTCTGCTCCCAGAGATGAGGAGCCGGGAGTGAAGGGTGCTGCTGGACCTTTTCTGCTCGCAGCAGCAACCTTCTGAACGGTGATACTTTGTGCCGCTCCATGCTTTCCGTCCGAAAGTCCGAGTACATACGTGGGTCGCTCTCCGGGCCACTCTGAAGCAGTTTCCCATACACGAATTTTTGGTTTCGGAACCCGCAGAAAAATAGCAGTGTCCGAAAGACGCTTCTCCCTCTCTGAAGCTGACACTACGCATTGGAGCTGTGAAACCTTCATTTTAGGCACTTAGTGTTCTTTCACTTGAAATTACAATTGAGTACTTCGTGGCGCCTGCGAACAGCTTTCCTGAAGCCGAGCTGAGAGGCACGAATGATTGGCCTGTGCTCCCAGAGATGAGAAGCCAGGATAAAGGGTGCTGCTGCACCTCTTCTGCCCACAGCAAAATTTCGAATAGCGTCACAAGTGTTGCGGTCACTCCTCGCCTTCTCATCTCAAGAAAGTCTATGTGTTGGTCCTTCTGCTATGGATTCTGAGACTGTTTGACACGCACGAGTGATTGGATCTACTCACGGAGACGAATAGCAGCGCCCGAAAATGCTGCTCCCTCTGTGAGGCTGACTCTAAGCATTGAGCGGTGCAATCTACTTTGCAACAACCTCATGTTCTTTCATGTGAAAAGGCCCTGGAGCATTTCTGTGGTCCCTGCTAACAGCTTTTCTGAAGGCATGTTGGGATGCAAAAATTGCTAAGCCTCTGCTCCCAGAGATGAGGAGCCGGGAGTGAAGGGTGCTGCTGGACCTTTTCTGCTCGCAGCAGCAACCTTCTGAACGGTGATACTTTGTGCCGCTCCATGCTTTCCGTCCGAAAGTCCGAGTACATACGTGGGTCGCTCTCCGGGCCATTCTGAAGCAGTTTCCCATACACGAATTTTTGGATTCGGAACCCGCAGAAAAATAGCAGTGTCCGAAAGACGCTTCTCCCTCTCTGAAGCTGACACTACGCATTGGAGCTGTGAAACCTTCATTTTAGGCACTTAGTGTTCTTTCACTTGAAATTACAATTGAGTACTTCGTGGCGCCTGCGAACAGCTTTCCTGAAGCCGAGCTGAGAGGCACGAATGATTGGCCTGTGCTCCCAGAGATGAGAAGCCAGGATAAAGGGTGCTGCTGCACCTCTTCTGCCCACAGCAAAATTTCGAATAGCGTCACAAGTGTTGCGGTCACTCCTCGCCTTCTCATCTCAAGAAAGTCCATGTTTTGGTCCTTCTACTATGGATTCTGAAGCTGTTTGACACGCACGAGTGATTGGATCTACTCACGGAGACGAATACCAGCGCCAGAAAGATTCTGCTCCCTCTGTGAGGCTGACTCTAAGCATTGAGCGGTGCAATCTACTTTGCAACAACCTCATGTTCTTTCATGTGAAAAGGCCCTGGAGCATTTCTGTGGTCCCTGCTAACAGCTTTTCTGAAGGCATGTTGGGATGCAAAAATTGCTAAGCCTCTGCTCCCAGAGATGAGGAGCCGGGAGTGAAGGGTGCTGCTGGACCTTTTCTGCTCGCAGCAGCAACCTTCTGAACGGTGATACTTTGTGCCGCTCCATGCTTTCCGTCCGAAAGTCCGAGTACATACGTGGGTCGCTCTCCGGGCCACTCTGAAGCAGTTTCCCATACACGAATTTTTGGTTTCGGAACCCGCAGAAAAATAGCAGTGTCCGAAAGACGCTTCTCCCTCTCTGAAGCTGACACTACGCATTGGAGCTGTGAAACCTTCATTTTAGGCACTTAGTGTTCTTTCACTTGAAATTACAATTGAGTACTTCGTGGCGCCTGCGAACAGCTTTCCTGAAGCCGAGCTGAGAGGCACGAATGATTGGCCTGTGCTCCCAGAGATGAGAAGCCAGGATAAAGGGTGCTGCTGCACCTCTTCTGCCCACAGCAAAATTTCGAATAGCGTCACAAGTGTTGCGGTCACTCCTCGCCTTCTCATCTCAAGAAAGTCTATGTGTTGGTCCTTCTGCTATGGATTCTGAGACTGTTTGACACGCACGAGTGATTGGATCTACTGACGGAGACGAAGAGCAGCGCAGGAAAATGCTGCTCTCTCTGTGAGGCTGACTCTAAGCATTGAGCGGTGCAACCTACTTTTCAACAACCTCTTGTTCTTTCATGTGAAAAGGCCCTGGAGTATTTCGGTGGTCCCTGCTAAAAGCTTTTCTGAAGGCATGTTGGGATGCAAAAAAATGCTAAGCCTCTGCTCCCAGAGATGAGAAGCCAGGATAAAGGGTGTTGCTGGACCTCTTCTGCCCACAGCAACATTTCGAATAGCGTCACAAGTGTTGCGGTCACTCCTCGCCTTCTCATCTCAAGAAAGTCCATGTATTGGTCCTTCTACTATGGATTCTGAAGCTGTTTGACACGCACGAGTGATTGGATCTACTCACGGAGACGAATAGCAGCGCCAGAAAGATGCTGCTCCCTCTGTGAGGCTGACTCTAAGCATTGAGCGGTGCAACCTACTTTTCAACAACCTCATGTTCTTTTATGTGAAAAGGCCCTGGAGCATTTCTGTGGTCCCTGCTAACAGCTTTTCTGAAGGCATGTTGGGACGCAAAAATTGCTAAGCCTCTGCTCCCAGAGATGAGGAGCCGGGAGTGAAGGGTGCTGCTGGACGTTTTCTGCTCGCAGCAGCAACCTTCTGAACGGTGATACTTTGTGCCGCTCCATGCTTTCCGTCCGAAAGTCCGAGTACATACGTGGGTCGCTCTCCGGGCCACTCTGAAGCAGTTTCCCATACACGAATTTTTGGTTTCGGAACCCGCAGAAAAATAGCAGTGTCCGAAAGACGCTTCTCCCTCTCTGAAGCTGACACTACGCATTGGAGCTGTGAAACCTTCATTTTAGGCACTTAGTGTTCTTTCACTTGAAATTACAATTGAGTACTTCGTGGCGCCTGCGAACAGCTTTCCTGAAGCCGAGCTGAGAGGCACGAATGATTGGCCTGTGCTCCCAGAGATGAGAAGCCAGGATAAAGGGTGCTGCTGCACCTCTTCTGCCCACAGCAAAATTTCGAATAGCGTCACAAGTGTTGCGGTCACTCCTCGCCTTCTCATCTCAAGAAAGTCTATGTGTTGGTCCTTCTGCTATGGATTCTGAGACTGTTTGACACGCACGAGTGATTGGATCTACTCACGGAGACGAATAGCAGCGCCCGAAAATGCTGCTCCCTCTGTGAGGCTGACTCTAAGCATTGAGCGGTGCAATCTACTTTGCAACAACCTCATGTTCTTTCATGTGAAAAGGCCCTGGAGCATTTCTGTGGTCCCTGCTAACAGCTTTTCTGAAGGCATGTTGGGATGCAAAAATTGCTAAGCCTCTGCTCCCAGAGATGAGGAGCCGGGAGTGAAGGTGAAGCTGGACCTCTTCTGCTCGCAGCAGCAACCTTCGGAATGGTGAATCTCTGTACCACTTCATGCTTTCCCTCGAATGTCCGAGTACATACGTGGGTCGCTCTCCGGGCCACTCTGAAGCAGTTTCCCATACACGAATTTTTGGATTCGGAACCCGCAGAAAAATAGCAGTGTCCGAAAGACGCTTCTCCCTCTCTGAGGCTGACACTACGCATTGAGAGGTGCAACCTAAACCTCATCTACTTTCATGTGAAAAGGCCCTGGAGAACTTCGGTGTGCCTGCTAACAGCTTTCCTGAAGGCAAGTTGATATGCAAAAAATGCTAAGCCTCTGCTCCCAGAGATGAGGAGCCGGGAGTGAAGGGTGCTGCTGGAGTTCTTCTGCTCGCAGCAGCAACCTTCGGATCGGTGATGCTTTGTGCCGCTCCATGCTTTCCGTCCGAAAGTCCGAGTACATACGTGGGTCGCTCTCCGGGCCACTCTGAAGCAGTTTCCCATACACGAATTTTTGGTTTCGGAACCCGCAGAAAAATAGCAGTGTCCGAAAGATGCTGCTCCCTCTCTGAAGCTGACTCTAAGCATTGAAGAGGTGCAATCTACTTTGCAACAACCTCATGTTCTTTTATGTGAAAAGGCCCTGGAGCATTTCTGTGGTCCCTGCTAACAGCTTTTCTGAAGGCATGTTGGGACATAAAAATTGCTAAGCCTCTGCTCCCAGAGATGAGGAGCCGGGAGTGAAGGGTGCTGCTGGACGTTTTCTGCTCGCAGCAGCAACCTTCTGAACGGTGATACTTTGTGCCGCTCCATGCTTTCCGTCCGAAAGTCCGAGTACATACGTGGGTCGCTCTCCGGGCCACTCTGAAGCAGTTTCCCATACACGAATTTTTGGTTTCGGAACCCGCAGAAAAATAGCAGTGTCCGAAAGATGCTGCTCCCTCTCTGAAGCTGACTCTAAGCATTGAAGCGGTGCAATCTACTTTGCAACAACCTCATGTTCTTTCATGTGAAAAGGCCCTGGAGTACTTCGGTGGTCCCTGCTAACAGCTTTTCTGAAGGCATGTTGGGATGCAAAAATTGCTAAACCTCTGCTCCCAGAGATGAAGTGCCGGGAGTGAAGGGTGCTGCTGGACCTCTTCTACTCGCAGCAGCAACCTTCGGATCGGTGAATCTCTGTACCACTTCATGCTTTCCGTCCGAAAGTCCGAGTACATACGTGGGTCGCTCTCCGGGCCACTCTGAAGCAGTTTCCCATACACGAATTTTTGGATTCGGAACCCGCAGAAAAATAGCAGTGTCCGGAAGATGCTGCTCCCTCTCTGAAGCTGACACTACGCATTGAGAGGTGCAACCTAAACCTCATCTACTTTCATGTGAAAAGGCCCTGGAGAACTTCGGTGTGCCTGCTAACAGCTTTCCTGAAGGCAAGTTGATATGCAAAAAATGCTAAGCCTCTGCTCCCAGAGATGAGGAGGCAGGAGTGAAGGGTGCTGCTGGAGCTCTTCTGCTCGTAGCAGCAGCCTTCGGAATGGTGAATCTCTGTACCACTCCATGCTTTCCGTCTGAAAGTCCGAGTACATACGTGGGTCGCTCTCCGGGCCACTCTGAAGCAGTTTCCCATACACGTATTTTTGGTTTCGGAACCCGCAGAAAAATAGCAGTGTCCGAAAGACGCTTCTCCCTCTCTGAAGCTGACACTACGCATTGGAGCTGTGAAACCTTCATTTTAGGCACTTAGAGTTCTTTCACTTGAAATTACAATTGAGTACTTCGTGGCGCCTGCGAACAGCTTTCCTGAAGCCGAGCTGAGAGGCACGAATGATTGGCCTGTGCTCCCAGAGATGAGAAGCCAGGATAAAGGGTGCTGCTGCACCTCTTCTGCCCACAGCAAAATTTCGAATAGCGTCACAAGTGTTGCGGTCACTCCTCGCCTTCTCATCTCAAGAAAGTCTATGTGTTTGTCCTTCTGCTATGGATTCTGAGGCTGTTTGACACGCACGAGTGATTGGATCTACTCACGGAGAAAATAGCAGTGCCGGAAAGATGCTGCTCCCTCTGTGAGGCTGACTCTAAGCATTGAGCGGTGCAACCTACTTTTCAACAACCTCTTGTTCTTTCATGTGAAAAGGCCCTGGAGTATTTCGGTGGTCCCTGCTAACAGCTCTTCTGAAGGCATGTTGGGATGCAAAAAATTGCTAAGCCTCTACTCCCAGAGATGAGGAGCCGGGAGTGAAGGGTGCTGCTGGACCTCTTCTACGCGCAGCAGCAACCTTCGGATCGGTGATGCTTTGTGCCGCTCCATGCTTTCCTTCCGAATGTCCGAGTACATACGTGGGTCGCTCTCCGGGCCATTCTGATGCAGTTTCCCATACAGGAATTTTTGGTTTCTGAACCCGCAGAAAAATAGCAGTGTCAGAAAGATGCTGCTCCCTCGCTGAAGCTGACTCTAAGCATTGAAGCGGTGCAATCTACTTTGCAACAACCTCATGTTCTTTCATGTGAAAAGGCCCTGGAGTATTTCGGTGGTCCCTGCTAACAGCTTTTCTGAAGGCATGTTGGGATGCAAAAATTGCTAAGCCTCTGCTCCCAGAGATGAAGAGCCAGGAGTGAAGGTGCAGCTGGACCTCTTCTGCTCGCAGCAGCAACCTTCGGAATGGTGAATCTCTGTACCACTTCATGCTTTCCCTCCGAATGTCCGAGTACATACGTGGGTCGCTCTCCGGGCCATTCTGAAGCAGTTTCCCATACACGAATTTTTGGATTCGGAACCCGCAGAAAAATAGCAGTGTCCGGAAGATGCTGCTCCCTCTCTGAAGCTGACACTACGCATTGAGAGGTGCAACCTAAACCTCATCTACTTTCATGTGAAAAGGCCCTGGAGAACTTCGGTGTGCCTGCTAACAGCTTTCCTGAAGGCAAGTTGATATGCAAAAAATGCTAAGCCTCTGCTCCCAGAGATGAGGAGGCAGGAGTGAAGGGTGCTGCTGGAGCTCTTCTGCTCGTAGCAGCAGCCTTCGGAATGGTGAATCTCTGTACCACTTCATGCTTTCCCTCGAATGTCCGAGTACATACGTGGGTCGCTCTCCGGGCCACTCTGAAGCAGTTTCCCATACACGAATTTTTGGTTTCGGAACCCGCAGAAAAATAGCAGTGTCCGAAAGATGCTGCTCCCTCTCTGAAGCTGACTCTAAGCATTGAAGCGGTGCAATCTACTTTGCAACAACCTCATGTTCTTTCATGTGAAAAGGCCCTGGAGCATTTCTGTGGTCCCTGCTAACAGCTTTTCTGAAGGCATGTTGGGATGCAAAAATTGCTAAGCCTCTGCTCCCAGAGATGAGGAGCCGGGAGTGAAGGGTGCTGCTGGACGTTTTCTGCTCGCAGCAGCAACCTTCGGATCGGTGATGCTTTGTGCCGCTCCATGCTTTCCTTCCGAAAGTCCGAGTACATACGTGGGTCGCTCTCCGGGCCACTCTGAAGCAGTTTCCCATACACGAATTTTTGGTTTCGGAACCCGCAGAAAAATAGCAGTGTCCGAAAGACGCTTCTCCCTCTCTGAAGCTGACACTACGCATTGGAGCTGTGAAACCTTCAGTTTAGGCACTTAGAGTTCTTTCACTTGAAATTACAATTGAGTACTTCGTGGCGCCTGCGAACAGCTTTCCTGAAGCCGAGCTGAGAGGCACGAATGATTGGCCTGTGCTCCCAGAGATGAGAAGCCAGGATAAAGGGTGCTGCTGCACCTCTTCTGCCCACAGCAAAATTTCGAATAGCGTCACAAGTGTTGCGGTCACTCCTCGCCTTCTCATCTCGAGAAAGTCTATGTGTTGGTCCTTCTGCTATGGATTCTGAGACTGTTTGACACGCACGAGTGATTGGATCTACTGACGGAGACGAATAGCAGCGCAGGAAAATGCTGCTCCCTCTGTGAGGCTGACTCTAAGCATTGAGCGGTGCAACCTACTTTTCAACAACCTCATGTTCTTTCATGTGAAAAGGCCCTGGAGCATTTCTGTGGTCCCTGCTAACAGCTTTTCTGAAGGCATGTTGGGATGCAAAAATTGCTAAGCCTCTGCTCCCAGAGATGAGGAGCCGGGAGTGAAGGTGAAGCTGGACCTCTTCTGCTCGCAGCAGCAACCTTCGGAATGGTGAATCTCTGTACCACTTCATGCTTTCCCTCGAATGTCCGAGTACATACGTGGGTCGCTCTCCGGGCCACTCTGAAGCAGTTTCCCATACACGAATTTTTGGATTCGGAACCCGCAGAAAAATAGCAGTGTCCGAAAGACGCTTCTCCCTCTCTGAGGCTGACACTACGCATTGAGAGGTGCAACCTAAACCTCATCTACTTTCATGTGAAAAGGCCCTGGAGAACTTCGGTGTGCCTGCTAACAGCTTTCCTGAAGGCAAGTTGATATGCAAAAAATGCTAAGCCTCTGCCCCCAGAGATGAGGAGCCGGGAGTGAAGGGTGCTGCTGGAGTTCTTCTGCTCGCAGCAGCAACCTTCGGAACGGTGATGCTTTGTGCCGCTCCATGCTTTCCGTCTGAAAGTCTGAGTACATACGTGGGTCGCTCTCCGGGCCACTCTGAAGCAGTTTCCCATACACGAATTTTTGGTTTCGGAACCCGCAGAAAAATAGCAGTGTCCGAAAGACGCTTCTCCCTCTCTGAAGCTGACACTACGCATTGGAGCTGTGAAACCTTCATTTTAGGCACTTAGTGTTCTTTCACTTGAAATTACAATTGAGTACTTCGTGGCGCCTGCGAACAGCTTTCCTGAAGCCGAGCTGAGAGGCACGAATGATTGGCCTGTGCTCCCAGAGATGAGAAGCCAGGATAAAGGGTGCTGCTGCACCTCTTCTGCCCACAGCAAAATTTCGAATAGCGTCACAAGTGTTGCGGTCACTCCTCGCCTTCTCATCTCAAGAAAGTCTATGTGTTGGTCCTTCTGCTATGGATTCTGAGACTGTTTGACACGCACGAGTGATTGGATCTACTCACGGAGACGAATAGCAGCGCCCGAAAATGCTGCTCCCTCTGTGAGGCTGACTCTAAGCATTGAGCGGTGCAATCTACTTTGCAACAACCTCATGTTCTTTCATGTGAAAAGGCCCTGGAGCATTTCTGTGGTCCCTGCTAACAGCTTTTCTGAAGGCATGTTGGGATGCAAAAATTGCTAAGCCTCTGCTCCCAGAGATGAGGAGCCGGGAGTGAAGGGTGCTGCTGGACCTTTTCTGCTCGCAGCAGCAACCTTCTGAACGGTGATACTTTGTGCCGCTCCATGCTTTCCGTCCGAAAGTCCGAGTACATACGTGGGTCGCTCTCCGTGCCACTCTGAAGCAGTTTCCCATACACGAATTTTTGGTTTCGGAACCCGCAGAAAAATAGCAGTGTCCGAAAGATGCTGCTCCCTCTCTGAAGCTGACTCTAAGCATTGAAGCGGTGCAATCTACTTTGCAACAACCTCATGTTCTTTCATGTGAAAAGGCCCTGGAGCATTTCTGTGGTCCCTGCTAACAGCTTTTCTGAAGGCATGTTGGGATGCAAAAATTGCTAAGCCTCTGCTCCCAGAGATGAGGAGCCGGGAGTGAAGGGTGCTGCTGGACGTTTTCTGCTCGCAGCAGCAACCTTCGGATCGGTGATGCTTTGTGCCGCTCCATGCTTTCCTTCCGAAAGTCCGAGTACATACGTGGGTCGCTCTCCGGGCCACTCTGAAGCAGTTTCCCATACACGAATTTTTGGTTTCGGAACCCGCAGAAAAATAGCAGTGTCCGAAAGATGCTGCTCCCTCTCTGAAGCTGACTCTAAGCATTGAAGAGGTGCAATCTACTTTGCAACAACCTCATGTTCTTTCATGTGAAAAGGCCCTGGAGTATTTCGGTGGTCCCTGCTAACAGCTCTTCTGAAGGCATGTTGGGATGCAAAAAATTGCTAAGCCTCTACTCCCAGAGATGAGGAGCCGGGAGTGAAGGGTGCTGCTGGACCTTTTCTGCTCGCAGCAGCAACCTTCGGATCGGTGATGCTTTGTGCCGCTCCATGCTTTCCGTCTGAAAGTCCGAGTACATACGTGGGTCGCTCTCCGCGCCACTCTGAAGCAGTTTCCCATACACGAATTTTTGGTTTCGGAACCCGCAGAAAAATAGCAGTGTCCGAAAGACGCTTCTCCCTCTCTGAAGCTGACACTACGCATTGGAGCTGTGAAACCTTCATTTTAGGCACTTAGAGTTCTTTCACTTGAAATTACAATTGAGTACTTCGTGGCGCCTGCGAACAGCTTTCCTGAAGCCGAGCTGAGAGGCACGAATGATTGGCCTGTGCTCCCAGAGATGAGAAGCCAGGATAAAGGGTGCTGCTGCACCTCTTCTGCCCACAGCAAAATTTCGAATAGCGTCACAAGTGTTGCGGTCACTCCTCGCCTTCTCATCTCGAGAAAGTCTATGTGTTGGTCCTTCTGCTATGGATTCTGAGACTGTTTGACACGCACGAGTGATTGGATCTACTGACGGAGACGAATAGCAGCGCAGGAAAATGCTGCTCCCTCTGTGAGGCTGACTCTAAGCATTGAGCGGTGCAACCTACTTTTCAACAACCTCTTGTTCTTTCATGTGAAAAGGCCCTGGAGTATTTCGGTGGTCCCTGCTAACAGCTTTTCTGAAGGCATGTTGGGATGCAAAAATTGCTAAGCCTCTGCTCCCAGAGATGAGGAGCCGGGAGTGAAGGGTGCTGCTGGACCTTTTCTGCTCGCAGCAGCAACCTTCTGAACGGTGATACTTTGTGCCGCTCCATGCTTTCCGTCTGAAAGTCCGAGTACATACGTGGGTCGCTCTCCGGGCCATTCTGAAGCAGTTTCCCATACACGAATTTTTGGATTCGGAACCCGCAGAAAAATAGCAGTGTCCGAAAGACGCTTCTCCCTCTCTGAAGCTGACACTACGCATTGGAGCTGTGAAACCTTCATTTTAGGCACTTAGTGTTCTTTCACTTGAAATTACAATTGAGTACTTCGTGGCGCCTGCGAACAGCTTTCCTGAAGCCGAGCTGAGAGGCACGAATGATTGGCCTGTGCTCCCAGAGATGAGAAGCCAGGATAAAGGGTGCTGCTGCACCTCTTCTGCCCACAGCAAAATTTCGAATAGCGTCACAAGTGTTGCGGTCACTCCTCGCCTTCTCATCTCAAGAAAGTCTATGTGTTGGTCCTTCTGCTATGGATTCTGAGACTGTTTGACACGCACGAGTGATTGGATCTACTCACGGAGACGAATAGCAGCGCCCGAAAATGCTGCTCCCTCTGTGAGGCTGACTCTAAGCATTGAGCGGTGCAATCTACTTTGCAACAACCTCATGTTCTTTCATGTGAAAAGGCCCTGGAGCATTTCTGTGGTCCCTGCTAACAGCTTTTCTGAAGGCATGTTGGGATGCAAAAATTGCTAAGCCTCTGCTCCCAGAGATGAGGAGCCGGGAGTGAAGGGTGCTGCTGGACCTTTTCTGCTCGCAGCAGCAACCTTCTGAACGGTGATACTTTGTGCCGCTCCATGCTTTCCGTCCGAAAGTCCGAGTACATACGTGGGTCGCTCTCCGGGCCACTCTGAAGCAGTTTCCCATACACGAATTTTTGGTTTCGGAACCCGCAGAAAAATAGCAGTGTCCGAAAGACGCTTCTCCCTCTCTGAAGCTGACACTACGCATTGGAGCTGTGAAACCTTCATTTTAGGCACTTAGTGTTCTTTCACTTGAAATTACAATTGAGTACTTCGTGGCGCCTGCGAACAGCTTTCCTGAAGCCGAGCTGAGAGGCACGAATGATTGGCCTGTGCTCCCAGAGATGAGAAGCCAGGATAAAGGGTGCTGCTGCACCTCTTCTGCCCACAGCAAAATTTCGAATAGCGTCACAAGTGTTGCGGTCACTCCTCGCCTTCTCATCTCAAGAAAGTCTATGTGTTGGTCCTTCTGCTATGGATTCTGAGACTGTTTGACACGCACGAGTGATTGGATCTACTCACGGAGACGAATAGCAGCGCCCGAAAATGCTGCTCCCTCTGTGAGGCTGACTCTAAGCATTGAGCGGTGCAATCTACTTTGCAACAACCTCATGTTCTTTCATGTGAAAAGGCCCTGGAGCATTTCTGTGGTCCCTGCTAACAGCTTTTCTGAAGGCATGTTGGGATGCAAAAATTGCTAAGCCTCTGCTCCCAGAGATGAGGAGCCGGGAGTGAAGGGTGCTGCTGGACCTTTTCTGCTCGCAGCAGCAACCTTCTGAACGGTGATACTTTGTGCCGCTCCATGCTTTCCGTCCGAAAGTCCGAGTACATACGTGGGTCGCTCTCCGGGCCACTCTGAAGCAGTTTCCCATACACGAATTTTTGGTTTCGGAACCCGCAGAAAAATAGCAGTGTCCGAAAGACGCTTCTCCCTCTCTGAAGCTGACACTACGCATTGGAGCTGTGAAACCTTCATTTTAGGCACTTAGTGTTCTTTCACTTGAAATTACAATTGAGTACTTCGTGGCGCCTGCGAACAGCTTTCCTGAAGCCGAGCTGAGAGGCACGAATGATTGGCCTGTGCTCCCAGAGATGAGAAGCCAGGATAAAGGGTGTTGCTGGACCTCTTCTGCCCACAGCAACATTTCGAATAGCGTCACAAGTGTTGCGGTCACTCCTCGCCTTCTCATCTCAAGAAAGTCCATGTATTGGTCCTTCTACTATGGATTCTGAAGCTGTTTGACACGCACGAGTGATTGGATCTACTCACGGAGACGAATAGCAGCGCCAGAAAGATGCTGCTCCCTCTGTGAGGCTGACTCTAAGCATTGAGCGGTGCAACCTACTTTTCAACAACCTCATGTTCTTTTATGTGAAAAGGCCCTGGAGCATTTCTGTGGTCCCTGCTAACAGCTTTTCTGAAGGCATGTTGGGACGCAAAAATTGCTAAGCCTCTGCTCCCAGAGATGAGGAGCCGGGAGTGAAGGGTGCTGCTGGACGTTTTCTGCTCGCAGCAGCAACCTTCTGAACGGTGATACTTTGTGCCGCTCCATGCTTTCCGTCCGAAAGTCCGAGTACATACGTGGGTCGCTCTCCGGGCCACTCTGAAGCAGTTTCCCATACACGAATTTTTGGTTTCGGAACCCGCAGAAAAATAGCAGTGTCCGAAAGACGCTTCTCCCTCTCTGAAGCTGACACTACGCATTGGAGCTGTGAAACCTTCATTTTAGGCACTTAGTGTTCTTTCACTTGAAATTACAATTGAGTACTTCGTGGCGCCTGCGAACAGCTTTCCTGAAGCCGAGCTGAGAGGCACGAATGATTGGCCTGTGCTCCCAGAGATGAGAAGCCAGGATAAAGGGTGCTGCTGCACCTCTTCTGCCCACAGCAAAATTTCGAATAGCGTCACAAGTGTTGCGGTCACTCCTCGCCTTCTCATCTCAAGAAAGTCTATGTGTTGGTCCTTCTGCTATGGATTCTGAGACTGTTTGACACGCACGAGTGATTGGATCTACTCACGGAGACGAATAGCAGCGCCCGAAAATGCTGCTCCCTCTGTGAGGCTGACTCTAAGCATTGAGCGGTGCAATCTACTTTTCAACAACCTCATGTTCTTTCATGTGAAAAGGCCCTGGAGCATTTCTGTGGTCCCTGCTAACAGCTTTTCTGAAGGCATGTTGGGATGCAAAAATTGCTAAGCCTCTGCTCCCAGAGATGAGGAGCCGGGAGTGAAGGTGAAGCTGGACCTCTTCTGCTCGCAGCAGCAACCTTCGGAATGGTGAATCTCTGTACCACTTCATGCTTTCCCTCGAATGTCCGAGTACATACGTGGGTCGCTCTCCGGGCCACTCTGAAGCAGTTTCCCATACACGAATTTTGGATTCGGAACCCGCAGAAAAATAGCAGTGTCCGAAAGACGCTTCTCCCTCTCTGAGGCTGACACTACGCATTGAGAGGTGCAACCTAAACCTCATCTACTTTCATGTGAAAAGGCCCTGGAGAACTTCGGTGTGCCTGCTAACAGCTTTCCTGAAGGCAAGTTGATATGCAAAAAATGCTAAGCCTCTGCCCCCAGAGATGAGGAGCCGGGAGTGAAGGGTGCTGCTGGAGTTCTTCTGCTCGCAGCAGCAACCTTCGGAACGGTGATGCTTTGTGCCGCTCCATGCTTTCCGTCTGAAAGTCTGAGTACATACGTGGGTCGCTCTCCGGGCCACTCTGAAGCAGTTTCCCATACACGAATTTTTGGTTTCGGAACCCGCAGAAAAATAGCAGTGTCCGAAAGACGCTTCTCCCTCTCTGAAGCTGACACTACGCATTGGAGCTGTGAAACCTTCATTTTAGGCACTTAGTGTTCTTTCACTTGAAATTACAATTGAGTACTTCGTGGCGCCTGCGAACAGCTTTCCTGAAGCCGAGCTGAGAGGCACGAATGATTGGCCTGTGCTCCCAGAGATGAGAAGCCAGGATAAAGGGTGCTGCTGCACCTCTTCTGCCCTCAGCAAAATTTCGAATAGCGTCACAAGTGTTGCGGTCACTCCTCGCCTTCTCATCTCAAGAAAGTCTATGTGTTGGTCCTTCTGCTATGGATTCTGAGACTGTTTGACACGCACGAGTGATTGGATCTACTCACGGAGACGAATAGCAGCGCCCGAAAATGCTGCTCCCTCTGTGAGGCTGACTCTAAGCATTGAGCGGTGCAATCTACTTTGCAACAACCTCATGTTCTTTCATGTGAAAAGGCCCTGGAGCATTTCTGTGGTCCCTGCTAACAGCTTTTCTGAAGGCATGTTGGGATGCAAAAATTGCTAAGCCTCTGCTCCCAGAGATGAGGAGCCGGGAGTGAAGGGTGCTGCTGGACCTTTTCTGCTCGCAGCAGCAACCTTCTGAACGGTGATACTTTGTGCCGCTCCATGCTTTCCGTCCGAAAGTCCGAGTACATACGTGGGTCGCTCTCCGTGCCACTCTGAAGCAGTTTCCCATACACGAATTTTTGGTTTCGGAACCCGCAGAAAAATAGCAGTGTCCGAAAGATGCTGCTCCCTCTCTGAAGCTGACTCTAAGCATTGAAGCGGTGCAATCTACTTTGCAACAACCTCATGTTCTTTCATGTGAAAAGGCCCTGGAGCATTTCTGTGGTCCCTGCTAACAGCTTTTCTGAAGGCATGTTGGGATGCAAAAATTGCTAAGCCTCTGCTCCCAGAGATGAGGAGCCGGGAGTGAAGGGTGCTGCTGGACGTTTTCTGCTCGCAGCAGCAACCTTCGGATCGGTGATGCTTTGTGCCGCTCCATGCTTTCCTTCCGAAAGTCCGAGTACATACGTGGGTCGCTCTCCGGGCCACTCTGAAGCAGTTTCCCATACACGAATTTTTGGTTTCGGAACCCGCAGAAAAATAGCAGTGTCCGAAAGATGCTGCTCCCTCTCTGAAGCTGACTCTAAGCATTGAAGAGGTGCAATCTACTTTGCAACAACCTCATGTTCTTTCATGTGAAAAGGCCCTGGAGTATTTCGGTGGTCCCTGCTAACAGCTCTTCTGAAGGCATGTTGGGATGCAAAAAATTGCTAAGCCTCTACTCCCAGAGATGAGGAGCCGGGAGTGAAGGGTGCTGCTGGACCTTTTCTGCTCGCAGCAGCAACCTTCGGATCGGTGATGCTTTGTGCCGCTCCATGCTTTCCGTCTGAAAGTCCGAGTACATACGTGGGTCGCTCTCCGCGCCACTCTGAAGCAGTTTCCCATACACGAATTTTTGGTTTCGGAACCCGCAGAAAAATAGCAGTGTCCGAAAGACGCTTCTCCCTCTCTGAAGCTGACACTACGCATTGGAGCTGTGAAACCTTCATTTTAGGCACTTAGAGTTCTTTCACTTGAAATTACAATTGAGTACTTCGTGGCGCCTGCGAACAGCTTTCCTGAAGCCGAGCTGAGAGGCACGAATGATTGGCCTGTGCTCCCAGAGATGAGAAGCCAGGATAAAGGGTGCTGCTGCACCTCTTCTGCCCACAGCAAAATTTCGAATAGCGTCACAAGTGTTGCGGTCACTCCTCGCCTTCTCATCTCGAGAAAGTCTATGTGTTGGTCCTTCTGCTATGGATTCTGAGACTGTTTGACACGCACGAGTGATTGGATCTACTGACGGAGACGAATAGCAGCGCAGGAAAATGCTGCTCCCTCTGTGAGGCTGACTCTAAGCATTGAGCGGTGCAACCTACTTTTCAACAACCTCTTGTTCTTTCATGTGAAAAGGCCCTGGAGTATTTCGGTGGTCCCTGCTAACAGCTTTTCTGAAGGCATGTTGGGATGCAAAAAAATGCTAAGCCTCTGCTCCCAGAGATGAGAAGCCAGGATAAAGGGTGTTGCTGGACCTCTT
The DNA here is from genome assembly GCA_017639245.1 of Myiopsitta monachus. Taxonomy (NCBI): domain Eukaryota; kingdom Metazoa; phylum Chordata; class Aves; order Psittaciformes; family Psittacidae; genus Myiopsitta; species Myiopsitta monachus. Next base: position 1,768 of record JAESHU010000086.1, on the reverse strand, counting down.
CTGCCCACAGCAACATTTCGAATAGCGTCACAAGTGTTGCGGTCACTCCTCGCCTTCTCATCTCAAGAAAGTCCATGTATTGGTCCTTCTACTATGGATTCTGAAGCTGTTTGACACGCACGAGTGATTGGATCTACTCACGGAGACGAATAGCAGCGCCAGAAAGATGCTGCTCCCTCTGTGAGGCTGACTCTAAGCATTGAGCGGTGCAACCTACATTTCAACAACCTCATGTTCTTTTATGTGAAAAGGCCCTGGAGCATTTCTGTGGTCCCTGCTAACAGCTTTTCTGAAGGCATGTTGGGACGCAAAAATTGCTAAGCCTCTGCTCCCAGAGATGAGGAGCCGGGAGTGAAGGGTGCTGCTGGACCTTTTCTGCTCGCAGCAGCAACCTTCTGAACGGTGATACTTTGTGCCGCTCCATGCTTTCCGTCCGAAAGTCCGAGTACATACGTGGGTCGCTCTCCGGGCCACTCTGAAGCAGTTTCCCATACACGAATTTTTGGTTTCGGAACCCGCAGAAAAATAGCAGTGTCCGAAAGACGCTTCTCCCTCTCTGAAGCTGACACTACGCATTGGAGCTGTGAAACCTTCATTTTAGGCACTTAGTGTTCTTTCACTTGAAATTACAATTGAGTACTTCGTGGCGCCTGCGAACAGCTTTCCTGAAGCCGAGCTGAGAGGCACGAATGATTGGCCTGTGCTCCCAGAGATGAGAAGCCAGGATAAAGGGTGCTGCTGCACCTCTTCTGCCCACAGCAAAATTTCGAATAGCGTCACAAGTGTTGCGGTCACTCCTCGCCTTCTCATCTCAAGAAAGTCTATGTGTTGGTCCTTCTGCTATGGATTCTGAGACTGTTTGACACGCACGAGTGATTGGATCTACTCACGGAGACGAATAGCAGCGCCCGAAAATGCTGCTCCCTCTGTGAGGCTGACTCTAAGCATTGAGCGGTGCAATCTACTTTGCAACAACCTCATGTTCTTTCATGTGAAAAGGCCCTGGAGCATTTCTGTGGTCCCTGCTAACAGCTTTTCTGAAGGCATGTTGGGATGCAAAAATTGCTAAGCCTCTGCTCCCAGAGATGAGGAGCCGGGAGTGAAGGGTGCTGCTGGACCTTTTCTGCTCGCAGCAGCAACCTTCTGAACGGTGATACTTTGTGCCGCTCCATGCTTTCCGTCCGAAAGTCCGAGTACATACGTGGGTCGCTCTCCGGGCCACTCTGAAGCAGTTTCCCATACACGAATTTTTGGTTTCGGAACCCGCAGAAAAATAGCAGTGTCCGAAAGACGCTTCTCCCTCTCTGAAGCTGACACTACGCATTGGAGCTGTGAAACCTTCATTTTAGGCACTTAGTGTTCTTTCACTTGAAATTACAATTGAGTACTTCGTGGCGCCTGCGAACAGCTTTCCTGAAGCCGAGCTGAGAGGCACGAATGATTGGCCTGTGCTCCCAGAGATGAGAAGCCAGGATAAAGGGTGCTGCTGCACCTCTTCTGCCCACAGCAAAATTTCGAATAGCGTCACAAGTGTTGCGGTCACTCCTCGCCTTCTCATCTCAAGAAAGTCTATGTGTTGGTCCTTCTGCTATGGATTCTGAGACTGTTTGACACGCACGAGTGATTGGATCTACTCACGGAGACGAATAGCAGCGCCCGAAAATGCTGCTCCCTCTGTGAGGCTGACTCTAAGCATTGAGCGGTGCAATCTACTTTGCAACAACCTCATGTTCTTTCATGTGAAAAGGCCCTGGAGCATTTCTGTGGT
>JAESHU010000236.1:53452-88872 GCA_017639245.1 Myiopsitta monachus | reverse complement strand
CCAGTCAGATACTAAATCCTCCATTCAGAAACTAAATTCCTCCAGTCAGAAACTAAATCCACCACTCAGAAACTAAGTCCTCCCGTCAGAAACTAAATCCTCCAGTCAGAAACTAAATCCTCCTGTCAGAAACTAAATCCTCAAGTCAGAAACTAAATCCTCCCGTCAGAAACTAAATCCCTCTGGTCAGAAACTAAATCCTCCCAGTCCCAAACTAAATTCTCCCAGTCCGAAACTAAATCCTCCCGTCAGAAACTAAATCCTCCAGTCAGAAACTAAATCCTCCCGTCAGAAATTAATCCTCCAGTCAGAAACTAATCCTACAGTCAGAAACTAAATCCTCATGTCAGAAACTGAATCCTCCATTCAGAAACTAAATCCTACAATTGGAAACTAAATCCTCCCGTCAGAAACTAAATCCTCCCGTCAGAAACAAAATCCTGAAGTCAGAAACTAAATTCTCCACTCGGAAACAAAATCCTCCAGTCAGAAAATAAATCCTCCAGTCAGAAACTAAATCCTCCAGTCAGAAACTAAATCCTCCCGTTAGAAACTAAATCCTACAATTAGAAAGTAAATCCTCCTGTAAGAAACTAAATCCTAAAGTCAGAAACTAAATCCTCCAGTCAGAAACTATATCCTCCAGTCAGAAACTAAATCCTCCCTTCAGGAACTATGTCCTCCAGTCAGATACTAAGTCCTCCCGTCAGAAACTAAATTCTCCCGTCAGAAACTAAATTCTCCAGTCAGAAACTAAATTCTCCAGTCAGAAACTAAATCCTCCATTCAGAAACTAAATCCTCCTGTCAGAAACTAAATACTCCTGTCAGAAACTAAATCCTAAAGTCAGAAACTAAATCCTCTCGTCAGAAACTAAATCCTCCTGTCAGAAACAAAATCCTCCAGTCAGAAACTAAATCCTCCAGTCAGATAATAAATCCTCCTGTCAGAAACTAAGTCCTCCTGTCAGAAACTAGATCCTCCCGTCAGAAACAAAATCCTGAAGTCAGAAACTAAATTCTCCACTCAGAAACAAAATCCTCCTGTCAGAAACTAAATTCTCCAGTCAGAAACTAAATCCTCCAGTCAGACACTAAATCCTCCCGTCAGAAACTAAATCCTACAATTAGAAACTAAATCCTCCTGTCAGAAACTAAGTCCCCCATTCAGAAACTAAATGCTCCAGTCAGAAACTAAATCCTCCTGTCAGAAACTAAATCCTATTGTCAGAAACTAAGTCCTCCCATCAGAAACTAAATCCTCCAGTCAGAAACTAAATCCTATCGTCAGTAACTAAATCCTCCTGTCAGAAACTAAATCCTCCTGTCAGAAACTAAATCCTACATTTAGAAACTAAATCCTCCCGTCAGAAACTAAATCCTCCAGTCAGAAACTAAATCCTCCAGTCAGAAACTATATCCTCCAATCAGAAACTAAATCCTCCTGTCAGAAACTAAGTCCTCCAGTCAGAAACTAAATCCTCCAGTCAGAAACTAAATCCTCCCGTCAGAAACCAAGTCCTCCCGTCAGAAACTAAATCCTCCCGTCAGAAACTAAATCCTCCAGTCAGAAACTAAATCCTCCTGTCAGAAACTAAATCCTCCTCTCAGAAACTAAATCCTAAAGTCAGAAACTAAATCCTCCCGTCAGAAACTAAATCCTTCAGTCAGAAACTAAATCCTCCCGTCAGAAACTAAATCCTCCAGTCAGAAACTAAATCCTCCAGTCAGATAATAAATCCTCCTGTCAGAAACTAAGTCCTCCAGTCAGAAACTAAATCCTCCCGTCAGAAACTAAATCCTCCAGTCAGAAACTAAATCCTCCCGTCAGAAACTAAATCCTCCAGTCAGAAACTAAGTCCTCCAGTCAGAAACTAAATCCTCCAGTCAGAAACTATATCCTCCCGTCAGAAACTAAATCCTCCAGTCAACAACTAAATCCTCCGGTCAGAAACTAAATCCTCCTGTCAGAAACTAAATCCTACATTTAGAAACTAAATCCTGAAGTCAGAAACTAAATCCTCCATTCAGAAACTAAATCCTGAAGTCAGAAAATAAATCCGCCAGTCAGAAACTAAATCCTCCCGTCAGAAACTAAATCCTCCTGTCACAAACTAAGTCCCCCAGTCAGAAACAAAATCCTATAGTCAGAAACTAAATCCTCCTGTCAGAAACTAAATCCTACATTTAGAAACTAAATCCTGAAGTCAGAAACTAAATCCTCCATTCAGAAACTAAATCCTGAAGTCAGAAACTAAATCCGCCAGTCAGAAACTAAATCCTCCAGTCAGAAACTAAATCCTCCTGTCAGAAACTAAACCCCCCAGTCAGAAACAAAATCCTATAGTCAGAAACTAAATCCTCCTGTCAGAAACTAAATCCTCGTGTCAGAAACTAAGTCCTCCCATCAGAAACTAAATCCTCCAATCAGAAACTAAATCCTATCGTCAGTAACTAAATCCTCCCGTCAGAAACTAAATCCTCCCTTCAGAAACTATATCCTCCAGTCAGATACTAAATCCTCCATTCAGAAACTAAATTCTCCAGTCAGAAACTAAATCCTCCAGTCAGATACTAAATCCTCCATTCAGAAACTAAATTCTCCAGTCAGAAACTAAATCCACCACTCAGAAACTAAGTCCTCCCGTCAGAAACTAAATCCTCCAGTCAGAAACTAAATCCTCCTGTCAGAAACTAAATCCTAAAGTCAGAAACTAAATTCTCCAGTCAGAAACTAAACCCTCTGGTCAGAAACTAAATCCTCCCATCCCAAACTAAATTCTCCCATCCGAAACTAAATCCTCCCGTCAGAAACTAAATCCTCCCGTCAGAAACTAAATCCTCCCGTCAGAAACTAAATCCTCCCGTCAGAAACAAAATCCTCCATTCAGAAAATAAATCCTCCCATCAGAAAATAATCCTACAATTAGAAACTAAATCCTCCCGTCAGAAAATAAATCCTGCAATTAGAAACTAAATCCTGAAGTCAGAAACTAAATTCTCCAGTCAGAAACAAAATTCTCCAGTCAGAAACTAAATACTCCAGTCAGAAACTAAATCCTCCCGTCAGAAACTAAATCCTCCCGTCAGAAATTAATCCTCCAGTCAGAAACTAATCCTACAGTCAGAAACTAAATCCTCATGTCAGAAATTGAATCCTCCATTCAGAAACTAAATCCTACAATTGGAAACTAAATCCTCCCGTCAGAAACTAAATCCTCCCGTCAGAAACAAAATCCTGAAGTCAGAAACTAAATTCTCCACTCGGAAACAAAATCCTCCAGTCAGAAAATAAATCCTCCAGTCAGAAACTAAATCCTCCAGTCAGAAACTAAATCCTCCCGTTAGAAACTAAATCCTACAATTAGAAACTAAATCCTCCTTTAAGAAACTAAATCCTAAAGTCAGAAACAAAATCCTCCATTCAGAAAATAAATCCTCCCATCAGAAACTAAATCCTACAATTAGAAACTAAATCCTCCCGTCAGAAAATAAATCCTGCAATTAGAAACTAAATCCTGAAGTCAGAAACTAAATTCTCCAGTCAGAAACAAAATTCTCCAGTCAGAAACTAAATACTCCAGTCAGAAACTAAATCCTCCCGTCAGAAACTAAATCCTCCCGTCAGAAATTAATCCTCCAGTCAGAAACTAATCCTACAGTCAGAAACTAAATCCTCATGTCAGAAATTGAATCCTCCATTCAGAAACTAAATCCTACAATTGGAAACTAAATCCTCCCGTCAGAAACTAAATCCTCCCGTCAGAAACAAAATCCTGAAGTCAGAAACTAAATTCTCCACTCGGAAACAAAATCCTCCAGTCAGAAAATAAATCCTCCAGTCAGAAACTAAATCCTCCAGTCAGAAACTAAATCCTACAATTAGAAACTAAATCCTCCTCTAAGAAACTAAATCCTAAAGTCAGAAACTAAATCCTCCAGTCAGAAACTATATCCTCCAGTCAGAAACTAAATCCTCCCTTCAGAAACTATGTCCTCCAGTCAGATACTAAGTCCTCCCGTCAGAAACTAAATTCTCCCGTCAGAAACTAAATTCTCCAGTCAGAAACTAAATCCTCCATTCAGAAACTAAATCCTCCTGTCAGAAACTAAATCCTAAAGTCAGAAACTAAATCCTCTCGTCAGAAACTAAATCCTCCTGTCAGAAACAAAATCCTCCAGTCAGAAACTAAATCCTCCAGTCAGATAATAAATCCTCCTGTCAGAAACTAAGTCCTCCTGTCAGAAACTAGATCCTCCCGTCAGAAACAAAATCCTGAAGTCAGAAACTAAATTCTCCACTCAGAAACAAAATCCTCCTGTCAGAAAATAAATTCTCCAGTCAGAAACTAAATCCTAAAGTCAGACACTAAATCCTCCCGTCAGAAACTAAATCCTACAATTAGAAACTAAATCCTCCTGTCAGAAACTAAGTCCCCCATTCAGAAACTAAATGCTCCAGTCAGAAACTAAATCCTCCTGTCAGAAACTAAATCCTATTGTCAGAAACTAAGTCCTCCCATCAGAAACTAAATCCTCCAGTCAGAAACTAAATCCTATCGTCAGTAACTAAATCCTCCTGTCAGAAACTAAATCCTCCTGTCAGAAACTAAATCCTACATTTAGAAACTAAATCCACCCGTCAGAAACTAAATCCTCCAGTCAGAAACTAAATCCTCCAGTCAGAAACTATATCCTCCAGTCAGAAACTAAATCCTCCTGTCAGAAACTAAATCCTCCTGTCAGAAACTAAATCCTCCTGTCAGAAACTAAGTCCTCCAGTCAGAAACTAAATCCTCCATTCAGAAAATAAATCCTCCCATCAGAAACTAAATCCTACAATTAGAAACTAAATCCTCCCGTCAGAAAATAAATCCTGCAATTAGAAACTAAATCCTGAAGTCAGAAACTAAATTCTCCAGTCAGAAACAAAATTCTCCAGTCAGAAACTAAATACTCCAGTCAGAAACTAAATCCACCCGTCAGAAACTAAATCCTCCCGTCAGAAATTAATCCTCCAGTCAGAAACTAATCCTACAGTCAGAAACTAAATCCTCATGTCAGAAACTGAATCCTCCATTCAGAAACTAAATCCTACAATTGGAAACTAAATCCTCCCGTCAGAAACTAAATCCTCCCGTCAGAAACAAAATCCTGAAGTCAGAAACTAAATTCTCCACTCGGAAACAAAATCCTCCAGTCAGAAAATAAATCCTCCAGTCAGAAACTAAATCCTCCATTCAGAAACTAAATCCTCCCGTTAGAAACTAAATCCTACAATTAGAAACTAAATCCTCCTGTAAGAAACTAAATCCTAAAGTCAGAAACTAAATCCTCCAGTCAGAAACTATATCCTCCAGTCAGAAACTAAATCCTCCCTTCAGGAACTATGTCCTCCAGTCAGATACTAAGTCCTCCCGTCAGAAACTAAATTCTCCCGTCAGAAACTAAATTCTCCAGTCAGAAACTAAATTCTCCAGTCAGAAACTAAATCCTCCATTCAGAAACTAAATCCTCCTGTCAGAAACTAAATACTCCTGTCAGAAACTAAATCCTAAAGTCAGAAACTAAATCCTCTCGTCAGAAACTAAATCCTCCTGTCAGAAACAAAATCCTCCAGTCAGAAACTAAATCCTCCAGTCAGATAATAAATCCTCCTGTCAGAAACTAAGTCCTCCTGTCAGAAACTAGATCCTCCCGTCAGAAACAAAATCCTGAAGTCAGAAACTAAATTCTCCACTCAGAAACAAATCCTCCTGTCAGAAACTAAATTCTCCAGTCAGAAACTAAATCCTCCAGTCAGACACTAAATCCTCCCGTCAGAAACTAAATCCTACAATTAGAAACTAAATCCTCCTGTCAGAAACTAAGTCCCCCATTCAGAAACTAAATGCTCCAGTCAGAAACTAAATCCTCCTGTCAGAAACTAAATCCTATTGTCAGAAACTAAGTCCTCCCATCAGAAACTAAATCCTCCAGTCAGAAACTAAATCCTATCGTCAGTAACTAAATCCTCCTGTCAGAAACTAAATCCTCCTGTCAGAAACTAAATCCTACATTTAGAAACTAAATCCTCCCGTCAGAAACTAAATCCTCCAGTCAGAAACTAAATCCTCCAGTCAGAAACTATATCCTCCAGTCAGAAACTAAATCCTCCTGTCAGAAACTAAGTCCTCCAGTCAGAAACTAAATCCTCCAGTCAGAAACTAAATCCTCCCGTCAGAAACTAAGTCCTCCCGTCAGAAACTAAATCCTCCTGTCAGAAACTAAATCCTCCAGTCAGAAACTAAATCCTCCTGTCAGAAACTAAATCCTCCTCTCAGAAACTAAATCCTAAAGTCAGAAACTAAATCCTCCCGTCAGAAACTAAATCCTCCAGTCAGAAACTAAATCCTCCCGTCAGAAACTAAATCCTCCAGTCAGAAACTAAATCCTCCAGTCAGATAATAAATCCTCCTGTCAGAAACTAAGTCCTCCAGTCAGAAACTAAATCCTCCCGTCAGAAACTAAATCCTCCAGTCAGAAACTAAATCCTCCCGTCAGAAACTAAATCCTCCAGTCAGAAACTAAGTCCTCCAGTCAGAAACTAAATCCTCCAGTCAGAAACTAAATCCTCCCGTCAGAAACTAAATCCTCCAGTCAACAACTAAATCCTCCGGTCAGAAACTAAATCCTCCTGTCAGAAACTAAATCCTACATTTAGAAACTAAATCCTGAAGTCAGAAACTAAATCCTCCATTCAGAAACTAAATCCTGAAGTCAGAAAATAAATCCGCCAGTCAGAAACTAAATCCTCCCGTCAGAAACTAAATCCTCCTGTCACAAACTAAGTCCCCCAGTCAGAAACAAAATCCTATAGTCAGAAACTAAATCCTCCTGTCAGAAACTAAATCCTACATTTAGAAACTAAATCCTGAAGTCAGAAACTAAATCCTCCATTCAGAAACTAAATCCTGAAGTCAGAAACTAAATCCGCCAGTCAGAAACTAAATCCTCCAGTCAGAAACTAAATCCTCCTGTCAGAAACTAAACCCCCCAGTCAGAAACAAAATCCTATAGTCAGAAACTAAATCCTCCTGTCAGAAACTAAATCCTCGTGTCAGAAACTAAGTCCTCCCATCAGAAACTAAATCCTCCAATCAGAAACTAAATCCTATCGTCAGTAACTAAATCCTCCCGTCAGAAACTAAATCCTCCCTTCAGAAACTATATCCTCCAGTCAGATACTAAATCCTCCATTCAGAAACTAAATTCTCCAGTCAGAAACTAAATCCTCCAGTCAGATACTAAATCCTCCATTCAGAAACTAAATTCTCCAGTCAGAAACTAAATCCACCACTCAGAAACTAAGTCCTCCCGTCAGAAACTAAATCCTCCAGTCAGAAACTAAATCCTCCTGTCAGAAACTAAATCCTAAAGTCAGAAACTAAATTCTCCAGTCAGAAACTAAACCCTCTGGTCAGAAACTAAATCCTCCCATCCCAAACTAAATTCTCCCATCCGAAACTAAATCCTCCCGTCAGAAACTAAATCCTCCCGTCAGAAACTAAATCCTCCAGTCAGAAACTAAATCCTCCCGTCAGAAACAAAATCCTCCATTCAGAAAATAAATCCTCCCATCAGAAACTAAATCCTACAATTAGAAACTAAATCCTCCCGTCAGAAAATAAATCCTGCAATTAGAAACTAAATCCTGAAGTCAGAAACTAAATTCTCCAGTCAGAAACAAAATTCTCCAGTCAGAAACTAAATACTCCAGTCAGAAACTAAATCCTCCCGTCAGAAACTAAATCCTCCCGTCAGAAATTAATCCTCCAGTCAGAAACTAATCCTACAGTCAGAAACTAAATCCTCATGTCAGAAATTGAATCCTCCATTCAGAAACTAAATCCTACAATTGGAAACTAAATCCTCCCGTCAGAAACTAAATCCTCCCGTCAGAAACAAAATCCTGAAGTCAGAAACTAAATTCTCCACTCGGAAACAAAATCCTCCAGTCAGAAAATAAATCCTCCAGTCAGAAACTAAATCCTCCAGTCAGAAACTAAATCCTACAATTAGAAACTAAATCCTCCTCTAAGAAACTAAATCCTCCCGTCAGAAACTAAATCCTCCAGTCAGAAACTAAATCCTCCCTTCAGAAACTAAATCCTCCCTTCAGAAACTATGTCCTCCAGTCAGATACTAAGTCCTCCCGTCAGAAACTAAATTCTCCAGTCAGAAACTAAATTCTCCAGTCAGAAACTAAATTCTCCAGTCAGAAACTAAATCCTCCATTCAGAAACTAAATCCTCCTGTCAGAAACTAAATCCTAAAGTCAGAAACTAAATCCTCTCGTCAGAAACTAAATCCTCCTGTCAGAAACAAAATCCTCCAGTCAGAAACTAAATCCTCCAGTCAGATAATAAATCCTCCTGTCAGAAACTAAGTCCTCCTGTCAGAAACTAGATCCTCCCGTCAGAAACAAAATCCTGAAGTCAGAAACTAAATTCTCCACTCAGAAACAAAATCCTCCTGTCAGAAAATAAATTCTCCAGTCAGAAACTAAATCCTAAAGTCAGACACTAAATCCTCCCGTCAGAAACTAAATCCTACAATTAGAAACTAAATCCTCCTGTCAGAAACTAAGTCCCCCATTCAGAAACTAAATGCTCCAGTCAGAAACTAAATCCTCCTGTCAGAAACTAAATCCTATTGTCAGAAACTAAGTCCTCCCATCAGAAACTAAATCCTCCTGTCAGAAACTAAATCCTATCGTCAGTAACTAAATCCTCCTGTCAGAAACTAAATCCTCCTGTCAGAAACTAAATCCTACATTTAGAAACTAAATCCACCCGTCAGAAACTAAATCCTCCAGTCAGAAACTAAATCCTCCAGTCAGAAACTATATCCTCCAGTCAGAAACTAAATCCTCCTGTCAGAAACTAAGTCCTCCAGTCAGAAACTAAATCCTCCAGTCAGAAACTAAATCCTCCCGTCAGAAACCAAGTCCTCCCGTCAGAAACTAAATCCTCCTGTCAGAAACTAAATCCTCCAGTCAGAAACTAAATCCTCCTGTCAGAAACTAAATCCTCCTCTCAGAAACTAAATCCTAAAGTCAGAAACTAAATCCTCCCGTCAGAAACTAAATCCTTCAGTCAGAAACTAAATCCTCCCGTCAGAAACTAAATCCTCCAGTCAGAAACTAAATCCTCCAGTCAGATAATAAATCCTCCTGTCAGAAACTAAGTCCTCCAGTCAGAAACTTAATCCTCCCGTCAGAAACTAAATCCTCCAGTCAGAAACTAAATCCTCCCGTCAGAAACTAAATCCTCCAGTCAGAAACTAAGTCCTCCAGTCAGAAACTAAATCCTCCAGTCAGAAACTATATCCTCCCGTCAGAAACTAAATCCTCCAGTCAACAACTAAATCCTCCGGTCAGAAACTAAATCCTCCTGTCAGAAACTAAATCCTACATTTAGAAACTAAATCCTGAAGTCAGAAACTAAATCCTCCATTCAGAAACTAAATCCTGAAGTCAGAAAATAAATCCGCCAGTCAGAAACTAAATCCTCCCGTCAGAAACTAAATCCTCCTGTCACAAACTAAGTCCCCCAGTCAGAAACAAAATCCTATAGTCAGAAACTAAATCCTCCTGTCAGAAACTAAATCCTACATTTAGAAACTAAATCCTGAAGTCAGAAACTAAATCCTCCATTCAGAAACTAAATCCTGAAGTCAGAAACTAAATCCGCCAGTCAGAAACTAAATCCTCCAGTCAGAAACTAAATCCTCCTGTCAGAAACTAAACCCCCCAGTCAGAAACAAAATCCTATAGTCAGAAACTAAATCCTCCTGTCAGAAACTAAATCCTCGTGTCAGAAACTAAGTCCTCCCATCAGAAACTAAATCCTCCAATCAGAAACTAAATCCTATCGTCAGTAACTAAATCCTCCCGTCAGAAACTAAATCCTCCCTTCAGAAACTATATCCTCCAGTCAGATACTAAATCCTCCATTCAGAAACTAAATTCTCCAGTCAGAAACTAAATCCTCCAGTCAGATACTAAATCCTCCATTCAGAAACTAAATTCTCCAGTCAGAAACTAAATCCACCACTCAGAAACTAAGTCCTCCCGTCAGAAACTAAATCCTCCAGTCAGAAACTAAATCCTCCTGTCAGAAACTAAATCCTAAAGTCAGAAACTAAATTCTCCAGTCAGAAACTAAACCCTCTGGTCAGAAACTAAATCCTCCCATCCCAAACTAAATTCTCCCATCCGAAACTAAATCCTCCCGTCAGAAACTAAATCCTCCCGTCAGAAACTAAATCCTCCAGTCAGAAACTAAATCCTCCCGTCAGAAACAAAATCCTCCATTCAGAAAATAAATCCTCCCATCAGAAACTAAATCCTACAATTAGAAACTAAATCCTCCCGTCAGAAAATAAATCCTGCAATTAGAAACTAAATCCTGAAGTCAGAAACTAAATTCTCCAGTCAGAAACAAAATTCTCCAGTCAGAAACTAAATACTCCAGTCAGAAACTAAATCCTCCCGTCAGAAACTAAATCCTCCCGTCAGAAATTAATCCTCCAGTCAGAAACTAATCCTACAGTCAGAAACTAAATCCTCATGTCAGAAATTGAATCCTCCATTCAGAAACTAAATCCTACAATTGGAAACTAAATCCTCCCGTCAGAAACTAAATCCTCCCGTCAGAAACAAAATCCTGAAGTCAGAAACTAAATTCTCCACTCGGAAACAAAATCCTCCAGTCAGAAAATAAATCCTCCAGTCAGAAACTAAATCCTCCAGTCAGAAACTAAATCCTACAATTAGAAACTAAATCCTCCTCTAAGAAACTAAATCCTAAAGTCAGAAACTAAATCCTCCAGTCAGAAACTATATCCTCCAGTCAGAAACTAAATCCTCCCTTCAGAAACTATGTCCTCCAGTCAGATACTAAGTCCTCCCGTCAGAAACTAAATTCTCCCGTCAGAAACTAAATTCTCCAGTCAGAAACTAAATTCTCCAGTCAGAAACTAAATCCTCCATTCAGAAACTAAATCCTCCTGTCAGAAACTAAATCCTAAAGTCAGAAACTAAATCCTCTCGTCAGAAACTAAATCCTCCTGTCAGAAACAAAATCCTCCAGTCAGAAACTAAATCCTCCAGTCAGATAATAAATCCTCCTGTCAGAAACTAAGTCCTCCTGTCAGAAACTAGATCCTCCCGTCAGAAACAAAATCCTGAAGTCAGAAACTAAATTCTCCACTCAGAAACAAAATCCTCCTGTCAGAAAATAAATTCTCCAGTCAGAAACTAAATCCTAAAGTCAGACACTAAATCCTCCCGTCAGAAACTAAATCCTACAATTAGAAACTAAATCCTCCTGTCAGAAACTAAGTCCCCCATTCAGAAACTAAATGCTCCAGTCAGAAACTAAATCCTCCTGTCAGAAACTAAATCCTATTGTCAGAAACTAAGTCCTCCCATCAGAAACTAAATCCTCCAGTCAGAAACTAAATCCTATCGTCAGTAACTAAATCCTCCTGTCAGAAACTAAATCCTCCTGTCAGAAACTAAATCCTACATTTAGAAACTAAATCCACCCGTCAGAAACTAAATCCTCCAGTCAGAAACTAAATCCTCCAGTCAGAAACTATATCCTCCAGTCAGAAACTAAATCCTCCTGTCAGAAACTAAGTCCTCCAGTCAGAAACTAAATCCTCCATTCAGAAAATAAATCCTCCCATCAGAAACTAAATCCTACAATTAGAAACTAAATCCTCCCGTCAGAAAATAAATCCTGCAATTAGAAACTAAATCCTGAAGTCAGAAACTAAATTCTCCAGTCAGAAACAAAATTCTCCAGTCAGAAACTAAATACTCCAGTCAGAAACTAAATCCACCCGTCAGAAACTAAATCCTCCCGTCAGAAATTAATCCTCCAGTCAGAAACTAATCCTACAGTCAGAAACTAAATCCTCATGTCAGAAACTGAATCCTCCATTCAGAAACTAAATCCTACAATTGGAAACTAAATCCTCCCGTCAGAAACTAAATCCTCCCGTCAGAAACAAAATCCTGAAGTCAGAAACTAAATTCTCCACTCGGAAACAAAATCCTCCAGTCAGAAAATAAATCCTCCAGTCAGAAACTAAATCCTCCAGTCAGAAACTAAATCCTCCCGTTAGAAACTAAATCCTACAATTAGAAACTAAATCCTCCTGTAAGAAACTAAATCCTAAAGTCAGAAACAAAATCCTCCATTCAGAAAATAAATCCTCCCATCAGAAACTAAATCCTACAATTAGAAACTAAATCCTCCCGTCAGAAAATAAATCCTGCAATTAGAAACTAAATCCTGAAGTCAGAAACTAAATTCTCCAGTCAGAAACAAAATTCTCCAGTCAGAAACTAAATACTCCAGTCAGAAACTAAATCCTCCCGTCAGAAACTAAATCCTCCCGTCAGAAATTAATCCTCCAGTCAGAAACTAATCCTACAGTCAGAAACTAAATCCTCATGTCAGAAATTGAATCCTCCATTCAGAAACTAAATCCTACAATTGGAAACTAAATCCTCCCGTCAGAAACTAAATCCTCCCGTCAGAAACAAAATCCTGAAGTCAGAAACTAAATTCTCCACTCGGAAACAAAATCCTCCAGTCAGAAAATAAATCCTCCAGTCAGAAACTAAATCCTCCAGTCAGAAACTAAATCCTACAATTAGAAACTAAATCCTCCTCTAAGAAACTAAATCCTAAAGTCAGAAACTAAATCCTCCAGTCAGAAACTATATCCTCCAGTCAGAAACTAAATCCTCCCTTCAGAAACTATGTCCTCCAGTCAGATACTAAGTCCTCCCGTCAGAAACTAAATTCTCCCGTCAGAAACTAAATTCTCCAGTCAGAAACTAAATCCTCCATTCAGAAACTAAATCCTCCTGTCAGAAACTAAATCCTAAAGTCAGAAACTAAATCCTCTCGTCAGAAACTAAATCCTCCTGTCAGAAACAAAATCCTCCAGTCAGAAACTAAATCCTCCAGTCAGATAATAAATCCTCCTGTCAGAAACTAAGTCCTCCTGTCAGAAACTAGATCCTCCCGTCAGAAACAAAATCCTGAAGTCAGAAACTAAATTCTCCACTCAGAAACAAAATCCTCCTGTCAGAAAATAAATTCTCCAGTCAGAAACTAAATCCTAAAGTCAGACACTAAATCCTCCCGTCAGAAACTAAATCCTACAATTAGAAACTAAATCCTCCTGTCAGAAACTAAGTCCCCCATTCAGAAACTAAATGCTCCAGTCAGAAACTAAATCCTCCTGTCAGAAACTAAATCCTATTGTCAGAAACTAAGTCCTCCCATCAGAAACTAAATCCTCCAGTCAGAAACTAAATCCTATCGTCAGTAACTAAATCCTCCTGTCAGAAACTAAATCCTCCTGTCAGAAACTAAATCCTACATTTAGAAACTAAATCCACCCGTCAGAAACTAAATCCTCCAGTCAGAAACTAAATCCTCCAGTCAGAAACTATATCCTCCAGTCAGAAACTAAATCCTCCTGTCAGAAACTAAGTCCTCCAGTCAGAAACTAAATCCTCCATTCAGAAAATAAATCCTCCCATCAGAAACTAAATCCTACAATTAGAAACTAAATCCTCCCGTCAGAAAATAAATCCTGCAATTAGAAACTAAATCCTGAAGTCAGAAACTAAATTCTCCAGTCAGAAACAAAATTCTCCAGTCAGAAACTAAATACTCCAGTCAGAAACTAAATCCACCCGTCAGAAACTAAATCCTCCCGTCAGAAATTAATCCTCCAGTCAGAAACTAATCCTACAGTCAGAAACTAAATCCTCATGTCAGAAACTGAATCCTCCATTCAGAAACTAAATCCTACAATTGGAAACTAAATCCTCCCGTCAGAAACTAAATCCTCCCGTCAGAAACAAAATCCTGAAGTCAGAAACTAAATTCTCCACTCGGAAACAAAATCCTCCAGTCAGAAAATAAATCCTCCAGTCAGAAACTAAATCCTCCAGTCAGAAACTAAATCCTCCCGTTAGAAACTAAATCCTACAATTAGAAACTAAATCCTCCTGTAAGAAACTAAATCCTAAAGTCAGAAACAAAATCCTCCATTCAGAAAATAAATCCTCCCATCAGAAACTAAATCCTACAATTAGAAACTAAATCCTCCCGTCAGAAAATAAATCCTGCAATTAGAAACTAAATCCTGAAGTCAGAAACTAAATTCTCCAGTCAGAAACAAAATTCTCCAGTCAGAAACTAAATACTCCAGTCAGAAACTAAATCCTCCCGTCAGAAACTAAATCCTCCCGTCAGAAATTAATCCTCCAGTCAGAAACTAATCCTACAGTCAGAAACTAAATCCTCATGTCAGAAATTGAATCCTCCATTCAGAAACTAAATCCTACAATTGGAAACTAAATCCTCCCGTCAGAAACTAAATCCTCCCGTCAGAAACAAAATCCTGAAGTCAGAAACTAAATTCTCCACTCGGAAACAAAATCCTCCAGTCAGAAAATAAATCCTCCAGTCAGAAACTAAATCCTCCAGTCAGAAACTAAATCCTACAATTAGAAACTAAATCCTCCTCTAAGAAACTAAATCCTAAAGTCAGAAACTAAATCCTCCAGTCAGAAACTATATCCTCCAGTCAGAAACTAAATCCTCCCTTCAGAAACTATGTCCTCCAGTCAGATACTAAGTCCTCCCGTCAGAAACTAAATTCTCCCGTCAGAAACTAAATTCTCCAGTCAGAAACTAAATCCTCCTGTCAGAAACTAAATCCTCCTGTCAGAAACTAAATCCTAAAGTCAGAAACTAAATCCTCTCGTCAGAAACTAAATCCTCCTGTCAGAAACAAAATCCTCCAGTCAGAAACTAAATCCTCCAGTCAGATAATAAATCCTCCTGTCAGAAACTAAGTCCTCCTGTCAGAAACTAGATCCTCCCGTCAGAAACAAAATCCTGAAGTCAGAAACTAAATTCTCCACTCAGAAACAAAATCCTCCTGTCAGAAAATAAATTCTCCAGTCAGAAACTAAATCCTAAAGTCAGACACTAAATCCTCCCGTCAGAAACTAAATCCTACAATTAGAAACTAAATCCTCCTGTCAGAAACTAAGTCCCCCATTCAGAAACTAAATGCTCCAGTCAGAAACTAAATCCTCCTGTCAGAAACTAAATCCTATTGTCAGAAACTAAGTCCTCCCATCAGAAACTAAATCCTCCAGTCAGAAACTAAATCCTATCGTCAGTAACTAAATCCTCCTGTCAGAAACTAAATCCTCCATTCAGAAACTAAATCCTACATTTAGAAACTAAATCCACCCGTCAGAAACTAAATCCTCCAGTCAGAAACTAAATCCTCCAGTCAGAAACTATATCCTCCAGTCAGAAACTAAATCCTCCTGTCAGAAACTAAGTCCTCCAGTCAGAAACTAAATCCTCCATTCAGAAAATAAATCCTCCCATCAGAAACTAAATCCTACAATTAGAAACTAAATCCTCCCGTCAGAAAATAAATCCTGCAATTAGAAACTAAATCCTGAAGTCAGAAACTAAATTCTCCAGTCAGAAACAAAATTCTCCAGTCAGAAACTAAATACTCCAGTCAGAAACTAAATCCACCCGTCAGAAACTAAATCCTCCCGTCAGAAATTAATCCTCCAGTCAGAAACTAATCCTACAGTCAGAAACTAAATCCTCATGTCAGAAACTGAATCCTCCATTCAGAAACTAAATCCTACAATTGGAAACTAAATCCTCCCGTCAGAAACTAAATCCTCCCGTCAGAAACAAAATCCTGAAGTCAGAAACTAAATTCTCCACTCGGAAACAAAATCCTCCAGTCAGAAAATAAATCCTCCAGTCAGAAACTAAATCCTCCAGTCAGAAACTAAATCCTCCCGTTAGAAACTAAATCCTACAATTAGAAACTAAATCCTCCTGTAAGAAACTAAATCCTAAAGTCAGAAACTAAATCCTCCAGTCAGAAACTATATCCTCCAGTCAGAAACTAAATCCTCCCTTCAGGAACTATGTCCTCCAGTCAGATACTAAGTCCTCCCGTCAGAAACTAAATTCTCCCGTCAGAAACTAAATTCTCCAGTCAGAAACTAAATCCTCCAGTCAGAAACTAAATCCTCCATTCAGAAACTAAATCCTCCTGTCAGAAACTAAATACTCCTGTCAGAAACTAAATCCTAAAGTCAGAAACTAAATCCTCTCGTCAGAAACTAAATCCTCCTGTCAGAAACAAAATCCTCCAGTCAGAAACTAAATCCTCCAGTCAGATAATAAATCCTCCTGTCAGAAACTAAGTCCTCCTGTCAGAAACTAAATCCTCCCGTCAGAAACAAAATCCTGAAGTCAGAAACTAAATTCTCCACTCAGAAACAAAATCCTCCTGTCAGAAACTAAATTCTCCAGTCAGAAACTAAATCCTCCAGTCAGACACTAAATCCTCCCGTCAGAAACTAAATCCTACAATTAGAAACTAAATCCTCCTGTCAGAAACTAAGTCCCCCATTCAGAAACTAAATGCTCCAGTCAGAAACTAAATCCTCCTGTCAGAAACTAAATCCTATTGTCAGAAACTAAGTCCTCCCATCAGAAACTAAATCCTCCAGTCAGAAACTAAATCCTATCGTCAGTAACTAAATCCTCCCGTCAGAAACTAAATCCTCCTGTCAGAAACTAAATCCTACATTTAGAAACTAAATCCTCCCGTCAGAAACTAAATCCTCCAGTCAGAAACTAAATCCTCCAGTCAGAAACTATATCCTCCAGTCAGAAACTAAATCCTCCTGTCAGAAACTAAGTCCTCCAGTCAGAAACTAAATCCTCCAGTCAGAAACTAAATCCTCCCGTCAGAAACTAAGTCCTCCCGTCAGAAACTACATCCTCCCGTCAGAAACTAAATCCTCCAGTCAGAAACTAAATCCTCCTCTCAGAAACTAAATCCTCCTCTCAGAAACTAAATCCTAAAGTCAGAAACTAAATCCTCCCGTCAGAAACTAAATCCTCTCGTCAGAAACTAAATCCTCCCGTCAGAAACTAAATCCTCCAGTCAGAAACTAAATCCTCCAGTCAGATAATAAATCCTCCTGTCAGAAACTAAGTCCTCCAGTCAGAAACTAAATCCTCCCGTCAGAAACTAAATCCTCCAGTCAGAAACTAAATCCTCCCGTCAGAAACTAAATCCTCCAGTCAGAAACTAAGTCCTCCAGTCAGAAACTAAATCCTCCAGTCAGAAACTATATCCTCCCGTCAGAAACTAAATCCTCCAGTCAACAACTAAATCCTCCGGTCAGAAACTAAATCCTCCTGTCAGAAACTAAATCCTACATTTAGAAACTAAATCCTGAAGTCAGAAACTAAATCCTCCATTCAGAAACTAAATCCTGAAGTCAGAAAATAAATCCGCCAGTCAGAAACTAAATCCTCCCGTCAGAAACTAAATCCTCCTGTCACAAACTAAGTCCCCCAGTCAGAAACAAAATCCTATAGTCAGAAACTAAATCCTCCTGTCAGAAACTAAATCCTCGTGTCAGAAACTAAGTCCTCCAGTCAGAAACTAAATCCTCCAGTCAGAAACTAAATCCTATCGTCAGTAACTAAATCCTCCCGTCAGAAACTAAATCCTCCCTTCAGAAACTATATCCTCCAGTCAGATACTAAATCCTCCATTCAGAAACTAAATCCTCCCGTCAGAAACTAAATCCTCCAGTCAGATACTAAATCCTCCATTCAGAAACTAAATCCTCCAGTCAGAAACTAAATCCACCACTCAGAAACTAAGTCCTCCCGTCAGAAACTAAATCCTCCTGTCAGAAACTAAATCCTCCTGTCAGAAACTAAATCCTAAAGTCAGAAACTAAATTCTCCAGTCAGAAACTAAACCCTCTGGTCAGAAACTAAATCCTCCCATCCCAAACTATATCCTCCCATCCGAAACTAAATCCTCCCGTCAGAAACTAAATCCTCCCGTCAGAAACTAAATCCTCCAGTCAGAAACTAAATCCTCCCGTCAGAAACAAAATCCTCCATTCAGAAAATAAATCCTCCCATCAGAAACTAAATCCTACAATTAGAAACTAAATATTCCCGTCAGAAAATAAATCCTGCAATTAGAAACTAAATCCTGAAGTCAGAAACTAAATTCTCCAGTCAGAAACAAATTTCTCCAGTCAGAAACTAAATACTCCAGTCAGAAACTAAATCCTCCCGTCAGAAACTAAATCCTCCCGTCAGAAATTAATCCTCCAGTCAGAAACTAATCCTACAGTCAGAAACTAAATCCTCATGTCAGAAACTGAATCCTCCATTCAGAAACTAAATTCTACAATTGGAAACTAAATCCTCCCGTCAGAAACTAAATCCTCCCGTCAGAAACAAAATCCTGAAGTCAGAAACTAAATTCTCCACTCGGAAACAAAATCCTCCAGTCAGAAAATAAATCCTCCAGTCAGAAACTAAATCCTCCAGTCAGAAACTAAATCCTCCCGTTAGAAA
Organism: Myiopsitta monachus; assembly: GCA_017639245.1. Lineage (NCBI taxonomy): Eukaryota > Metazoa > Chordata > Aves > Psittaciformes > Psittacidae > Myiopsitta > Myiopsitta monachus. The sequence goes on along the minus strand of JAESHU010000236.1, from coordinate 70,343 downwards.
CTAAATCCTACAATTAGAAACTATATCCTCCTGTAAGAAACTAAATCCTAAAGTCAGAAACTAAATCCTCCAGTCAGAAACTATATCCTCCAGTCAGAAACTAAATCCTCCCTTCAGAAACTATGTCCTCCAGTCAGATACTAAGTCCTCCCGTCAGAAACTAAATTCTCCCGTCAGAAACTAAATTCTCCAGTCAGAAACTAAATCCTCCAGTCAGACACTAAATCCTCCCGTCAGAAACTAAATCCTACAATTAGAAACTAAATCCTCCCGTCAGAAACTAAGTCCCCCATTCAGAAACTAAATGCTCCCGTCAGAAATTAATCCTCCAGTCAGAAACTAATCCTAAAGTCAGAAACTAAATCCTCATGTCAGAAACTGAATCCTCCATTCAGAAACTAAATCCTACAATTGGAAACTAAATCCTCCCGTCAGAAACTAAATCCTCCCGTCAGAAACAAAATCCTGAAGTCAGAAACTAAATTCTCCACTCGGAAACAAAATCCTCCAGTCAGAAAATAAATCCTCCAGTCAGAAACTAAATCCTCCAGTCAGAAACTAAATCCTCCCGTTAGAAACTAAATCCTACAATTAGAAACTAAATCCTCCTGTAAGAAACTAAATCCTAAAGTCAGAAACTAAATCCTCCAGTCAGAAACTATATCCTCCAGTCAGAAACTAAATCCTCCCTTCAGAAACTATGTCCTCCAGTCAGATACTAAGTCCTCCCGTCAGAAACTAAATTCTCCCGTCAGAAACTAAATTCTCCAGTCAGAAACTAAATCCTCCAGTCAGAAACTAAATCCTCCAGTCAGAAACTAAATCCTCCAGTCAGAAACTAAATCCTCCTGTCAGAAACTAAATACTCCTGTCAGAAACTAAATCCTAAAGTCAGAAACTAAATCCTCCCGTCAGAAACTAAATCCTCCTGTCAGAAACAAAATCCTCCAGTCAGAAACTAAATCCTCCAGTCAGATAATAAATCCTCCTGTCAGAAACTAAGTCCTCCTGTCAGAAACTAAATCCTCCCATCAGAAACTAAATCCTACAATTAGAAACTAAATCCTGAAGTCAGAAACTAAATTCTCCAGTCAGAAACAAAATTCTCCAGTCAGAAACTAAATCCTCCCATCAGAAACTAAATCCTCCCGTCAGAAACTAAATCCTCCAGTCAGAAACTAATCCTCCAGTCAGAAACTAAATCCTCCAGTCAGAAACTAAATCCTCCAGTCAGAAACTAAATCCTCAAATCAGAAACTAAATCCTACAATTAGAAACTAAATCCTCCCGTCAGAAACTAAATCCTCCCGTCAGAAACAAAATCCTGAAGTCAGAAACTAAATTCTCCACTCAGAAACAATATCCTCCTGTCAGAAACTAAATTCTCCAGTCAGAAACTAAATCCCCCATTCAGAAACTAAATCCTCCAGTCAGAAACTAAATCCTATTGTCAGAAACTAAGTCCTCCCATCAGAAACTTAATCCTCCAGTCAGAAACTAAATCCTACATTTAGAAACTAAATCCTCCCGTCAGAAACTAAATCCTCCAGTCAGAAACTAAATCCTCCCGTCAGAAACTAAGTCCCCCAGTCAGAAACTAAATCCTATAGTCAGAAACTAAATCCTCCTGACAGAAACTAAATCCTCCTGTCAGAAACTAAATCCTCCATTCAGAAACTAAATCCTCCAGTCAGAAACTAAATCCTCCTGTCAGAAACTAAATCCTCCTGTCAGAAACTAAATCCTAAAGTCAGAAACTAAATCCTCTCGTCAGAAACTAAATCCTCCCGTCAGAAACTAAATCCTCCCGTCAGAAACTAAATCCTCCTGTCAGAAACTAAATCCTCCTGTCAGAAACTAAGTCCTCCTGTCAGAAAATAAATCCTCCAGTCAGAAACTAAATCCTCCCGTCAGTAACTAAATCCTCCAGTCAGCAACTAAATCCTCCCGTCAGCAACTATATCCTCCCGTCAGAAACTAAATCCTCCTGTCAGAAACTAAATCCTCCAGTCACAGAATAAGTCCTCCAGTCACTGAAAGACTTCTACCTTCTTAGACTAAATTCGCCAAAGACAAGAAAATCTCTAAGCACAGATTAAATTCTACACTCACTCAGTAAATTCCCATGTCACAGAATAAATTCCCATGCCACAGAATAAATTCCACTATCACTGACTAAATTCTCCTCTCGCTGATTATCTATTCTCTAATATGATATAATTATGTATAATTATATTAGCATAATAATATATAATTAGTATTACATATAATAAATAATATTAACCTATTCTCCAGTCGGAAAATAAATTCTCCAGTCAGAAACTAAATCCTCCATTCAAAAACTAAATTCTCCAGTCAGAAACTAAATCCTCCAGTCAGAAACTAAATCCTCCCGTCAGAAACTAAATCCTACAATTAGAAACTAAATCCTCCTGTAAGAAACTAAATCCTCCAGTCAGAAACTAAATCCTCCAGTCAGAAACTATATCCTCCAGTCAGAAACTAAATCCTCCCTTCAGAAACTATGTCCTCCAGTCAGATACTAAATCCTCCCGTCAGAAACTAAATTCTCCCGTCAGAAACTAAATTCTCCAGTCAGAAACTAAATCCTCCATTCAGAAACTAAATCCTCCAGTCAGAAACTAAATCCTCCTGTCAGAAACTAAATCCTACATTTAGAAACTAAATCCTGAAGTCAGAAACTAAATCCTCCATTCAGAAACTAAATCCTGAAGTCAGAAAATAAATCCGCCAGTCAGAAACTAAATCCTCCCGTCAGAAACTAAATCCTCCTGTCACAAACTAAGTCCCCCAGTCAGAAACAAAATCCTATAGTCAGAAACTAAATCCTCCTGTCAGAAACTAAATCCTCGTGTCAGAAACTAAGTCCTCCAGTCAGAAACTAAATCCTCCAGTCAGAAACTAAATCCTATCGTCAGTAACTAAATCCTCCCGTCAGAAACTAAATCCTCCCTTCAGAAACTATATCCTCCAGTCAGAAACTAAATCCTCCCATCAGAAACTAAATCCTCCCGTCAGAAACTAAATCCTCCAGTCAGAAACTAATCCTCCAGTCAGAAACTAAATCCTCCAGTCAGAAACTAAATCCTCCAGTCAGAAACTAAATCCTCCTGTCAGAAACTAAGTCCTCCTGTCAGAAAATAAATCCTCCAGTCAGAAACTAAATCCTCCCGTCAGTAACTAAATCCTCCAGTCAGCAACTAAATCCTCCCGTCAGCAACTAAATCCTCCCGTCAGAAACTAAATCCTCCTGTCAGAAACTAAATCCTCCAGTCACAGAATAAGTCCTCCAGTCACTGAAAGACTTCTACCTTCTTAGACTAAATTCGCCAAAGACAAGAAAATCTCTAAGCACAGATTAAATTCTACACTCACTCAGTAAATTCCCATGTCACAGAATAAATTCCCATGCCACAGAATAAATTCCACTATCACTGACTAAATTCTCCTCTCGCTGATTATCTATTCTCTAATATGATATAATTATGTATAATTATATTAGCATAATAATATATAATTAGTATTACATATAATAAATAATATTAACCTATTCTCCAGTCGGAAAATAAATTCTCCAGTCAGAAACTAAATCCTCCATTCAAAAACTAAATTCTCCAGTCAGAAACTAAATCCTCCAGTCAGAAACTAAATCCTCCCGTCAGAAACTAAATCCTACAATTAGAAACTAAATCCTCCTGTAAGAAACTAAATCCTCCAGTCAGAAACTAAATCCTCCAGTCAGAAACTATATCCTCCAGTCAGAAACTAAATCCTCCCTTCAGAAACTATGTCCTCCAGTCAGATACTAAATCCTCCCGTCAGAAACTAAATTTTCCAGTCAGAAACTAAATTCTCCAGTCAGAAACTAAATCCTCCATTCAGAAACTAAACCCTCCCGTCAGAAACTAAATCCTCCTGTCAGAAACTAAATCCTACATTTAGAAACTAAATCCTGAAGTCAGAAACTAAATCCTCCATTCAGAAACTAAATCCTGAAGTCAGAAAATAAATCCGCCAGTCAGAAACTAAATCCTCCCGTCAGAAACTAAATCCTCCTGTCACAAACTAAGTCCCCCAGTCAGAAACAAAATCCTATAGTCAGAAACTAAATCCTCCTGTCAGAAACTAAATCCTCGTGTCAGAAACTAAGTCCTCCAGTCAGAAACTAAATCCTCCAGTCAGAAACTAAATCCTATCGTCAGTAACTAAATCCTCCCGTCAGAAACTAAATCCTCCCTTCAGAAACTATATCCTCCAGTCAGAAACTAAATCCTCCCATCAGAAACTAAATCCTCCCGTCAGAAACTAAATCCTCCAGTCAGAAACTAATCCTCCAGTCAGAAACTAAATCCTCCTGTCAGAAACTAAATCCTCCAGTCAGAAACTAAATCCTCCCATCAGAAACTAAATCCTACAATTAGAAACTAAATCCTCCCGTCAGAAACTAAATCCTCCCGTCAGAAACAAAATCCTGAAGTCAGAAACTAAATTCTCCACTCAGAAACAATATCCTCCTGTCAGAAACTAAATTCTCCAGTCAGAAACTAAATCCTCCATTCAGAAACTAAATCCTCCAGTCAGAAACTAAATCCTATTGTCAGAAACTAAGTCCTCCCATCAGAAACTTAATCCTCCAGTCAGAAACTAAATCCTACATTTAGAAACTAAATCCTCCCGTCAGAAACTAAATCCTCCAGTCAGAAACTAAATCCTCCCGTCAGAAACTAAGTCCCCCAGTCAGAAACTAAATCCTATAGTCAGAAACTAAATCCTCCTGACAGAAACTAAATCCTCCTGTCAGAAACTAAATCCTCCATTCAGAAACTAAATCCTCCAGTCAGAAACTAAATCCTCCTGTCAGAAACTAAATCCTCCTGTCAGAAACTAAATCCTAAAGTCAGAAACTAAATCCTCTCGTCAGAAACTAAATCCTCCCGTCAGAAACTAAATCCTCCCGTCAGAAACTAAATCCTCCTGTCAGAAACTAAATCCTCCTGTCAGAAACTAAGTCCTCCTGTCAGAAAATAAATCCTCCAGTCAGAAACTAAATCCTCCCGTCAGTAACTAAATCCTCCAGTCAGCAACTAAATCCTCCCGTCAGCAACTAAATCCTCCCGTCAGAAACTAAATCCTCCTGTCAGAAACTAAATCCTCCAGTCACAGAATAAGTCCTCCAGTCACTGAAAGACTTCTACCTTCTTAGACTAAATTCGCCAAAGACAAGAAAATCTCTAAGCACAGATTAAATTCTACACTCACTCAGTAAATTCCCATGTCACAGAATAAATTCCCATGCCACAGAATAAATTCCACTATCACTGACTAAATTCTCCTCTCGCTGATTATCTATTCTCTAATATGATATAATTATGTATAATTATATTAGCATAATAATATATAATTAGTATTACATATAATAAATAATATTAACCTATTCTCCAGTCGGAAAATAAATTCTCCAGTCAGAAACTAAATCCTCCATTCAAAAACTAAATTCTCCAGTCAGAAACTAAATCCTCCAGTCAGAAACTAAATCCTCCCGTCAGAAACTAAATCCTACAATTAGAAACTAAATCCTCCTGTAAGAAACTAAATCCTCCAGTCAGAAACTAAATCCTCCAGTCAGAAACTATATCCTCCAGTCAGAAACTAAATCCTCCCTTCAGAAACTATGTCCTCCAGTCAGATACTAAATCCTCCCGTCAGAAACTAAATTCTCCCGTCAGAAACTAAATTCTCCAGTCAGAAACTAAATCCTCCATTCAGAAACTAAATCCTCCAGTCAGAAACTAAATCCTCCTGTCAGAAACTAAATCCTACATTTAGAAACTAAATCCTGAAGTCAGAAACTAAATCCTCCATTCAGAAACTAAATCCTGAAGTCAGAAAATAAATCCGCCAGTCAGAAACTAAATCCTCCCGTCAGAAACTAAATCCTCCTGTCACAAACTAAGTCCCCCAGTCAGAAACAAAATCCTATAGTCAGAAACTAAATCCTCCTGTCAGAAACTAAATCCTCGTGTCAGAAACTAAGTCCTCCAGTCAGAAACTAAATCCTCCTGTCAGAAACTAAATCCTCCTGTCAGAAACTAAATCCTAAAGTCAGAAACTAAATTCTCCAGTCAGAAACTAAACCCTCTGGTCAGAAACTAAATCCTCCCATCCCAAACTATATCCTCCCATCCGAAACTAAATCCTCCCGTCAGAAACTAAATCCTCCCGTCAGAAACTAAATCCTCCAGTCAGAAACTAAATCCTCCCGTCAGAAACAAAATCCTCCATTCAGAAAATAAATCCTCCCATCAGAAACTAAATCCTACAATTAGAAACTAAATATTCCCGTCAGAAAATAAATCCTGCAATTAGAAACTAAATCCTGAAGTCAGAAACTAAATTCTCCAGTCAGAAACAAATTTCTCCAGTCAGAAACTAAATACTCCAGTCAGAAACTAAATCCTCCCGTCAGAAACTAAATCCTCCCGCCAGAAATTAATCCTCCAGTCAGAAACTAATCCTACAGTCAGAAACTAAATCCTCATGTCAGAAACTGAATCCTCCATTCAGAAACTAAATTCTACAATTGGAAACTAAATCCTCCCGTCAGAAACTAAATCCTCCCGTCAGAAACAAAATCCTGAAGTCAGAAACTAAATTCTCCACTCGGAAACAAAATCCTCCAGTCAGAAAATAAATCCTCCAGTCAGAAACTAAATCCTCCAGTCAGAAACTAAATCCTCCCGTTAGAAACTAAATCCTACAATTAGAAACTATATCCTCCTGTAAGAAACTAAATCCTAAAGTCAGAAACTAAATCCTCCAGTGAGAAACTATATCCTCCAGTCAGAAACTAAATCCTCCCTTCAGAAACTATGTCCTCCAGTCAGATACTAAGTCCTCCCGTCAGAAACTAAATTCTCCCGTCAGAAACTAAATTCTCCAGTCAGAAACTAAATTCTCCAGTCAGAAACTAAATCCTCCATTCAGAAACTAAATCCTCCTGTCAGAAACTAAATACTCCTGTCAGAAACTAAATCCTAAAGTCAGAAACTAAATCCTCCAGTCAGAAACTAAATCCTCCTGTCAGAAACAAAATCCTCCAGTCAGAAACTAAATCCTCCAGTCAGATAATAAATCCTCCTGTCAGAAACTAAGTCCTCCTGTCAGAAACTAGATCCTCCCGTCAGAAACAAAATCCTGAAGTCAGAAACTAAATTCTCCACTCAGAAACAAAATCCTCCTGTCAGAAACTAAATTCTCCAGTCAGAAACTAAATCCTCCAGTCAGACACTAAATCCTCCCGTCAGAAACTAAATCCTACAATTAGAAACTAAATCCTCCCGTCAGAAACTAAGTCCCCCATTCAGAAACTAAATGCTCCCGTCAGAAATTAATCCTCCAGTCAGAAACTAATCCTAAAGTCAGAAACTAAATCCTCATGTCAGAAACTGAATCCTCCATTCAGAAACTAAATCCTACAATTGGAAACTAAATCCTCCCGTCAGAAACTAAATCCTCCCGTCAGAAACAAAATCCTGAAGTCAGAAACTAAATTCTCCACTCGGAAACAAAATCCTCCAGTCAGAAAATAAATCCTCCAGTCAGAAACTAAATCCTCCAGTCAGAAACTAAATCCTCCCGTTAGAAACTAAATCCTACAATTAGAAACTAAATCCTCCTGTAAGAAACTAAATCCTAAAGTCAGAAACTAAATCCTCCAGTCAGAAACTATATCCTCCAGTCAGAAACTAAATCCTCCCTTCAGAAACTATGTCCTCCAGTCAGATACTAAGTCCTCCCGTCAGAAACTAAATTCTCCCGTCAGAAACTAAATTCTCCAGTCAGAAACTAAATCCTCCAGTCAGAAACTAAATCCTCCAGTCAGAAACTAAATCCTCCAGTCAGAAACTAAATCCTCCTGTCAGAAACTAAATACTCCTGTCAGAAACTAAATCCTAAAGTCAGAAACTAAATCCTCCCGTCAGAAACTAAATCCTCCTGTCAGAAACAAAATCCTCCAGTCAGAAACTAAATCCTCCAGTCAGATAATAAATCCTCCTGTCAGAAACTAAGTCCTCCTGTCAGAAACTAAATCCTCCCATCAGAAACTAAATCCTACAATTAGAAACTAAATCCTGAAGTCAGAAACTAAATTCTCCAGTCAGAAACAAAATTCTCCAGTCAGAAACTAAATCCTCCCATCAGAAACTAAATCCTCCCGTCAGAAACTAAATCCTCCAGTCAGAAACTAAATCCTCCAGTCAGAAACTAAATCCTCCAGTCAGAAACTAAATCCTCCAGTCAGAAACTAAATCCTCAAATCAGAAACTAAATCCTACAATTAGAAACTAAATCCTCCCGTCAGAAACTAAATCCTCCCGTCAGAAACAAAATCCTGAAGTCAGAAACTAAATTCTCCACTCAGAAACAATATCCTCCTGTCAGAAACTAAATTCTCCAGTCAGAAACTAAATCCCCCATTCAGAAACTAAATCCTCCAGTCAGAAACTAAATTCTCCAGTCAGAAACTAAATCCCCCATTCAGAAACTAAATCCTCCAGTCAGAAACTAAATCCTATTGTCAGAAACTAAGTCCTCCCATCAGAAACTTAATCCTCCAGTCAGAAACTAAATCCTACATTTAGAAACTAAATCCTCCCGTCAGAAACTAAATCCTCCAGTCAGAAACTAAATCCTCCCGTCAGAAACTAAATCCTCCATTCAGAAACTAAATCCTCCAGTCAGAAACTAAATCCTCCTGTCAGAAACTAAATCCTCCTGTCAGAAACTAAATCCTAAAGTCAGAAACTAAATCCTCTCGTCAGAAACTAAATCCTCCCGTCAGAAACTAAATCCTCCCGTCAGAAACTAAATCCTCCTGTCAGAAACTAAGTCCTCCTGTCAGAAAATAAATCCTCCAGTCAGAAACTAAATCCTCCCGTCAGTAACTAAATCCTCCAGTCAGCAACTAAATCCTCCCGTCAGCAACTAAATCCTCCCGTCAGAAACTAAATCCTCCTGTCAGAAACTAAATCCTCCAGTCACAGAATAAGTCCTCCAGTCACTGAAAGACTTCTACCTTCTTAGACTAAATTCGCCAAAGACAAGAAAATCTCTAAGCACAGATTAAATTCTACACTCACTCAGTAAATTCCCATGTCACAGAATAAATTCCCATGCCACAGAATAAATTCCACTATCACTGACTAAATTCTCCTCTCGCTGATTATCTATTCTCTAATATGATATAATTATGTATAATTATATTAGCATAATAATATATAATTAGTATTACATATAATAAATAATATTAACCTATTCTCCAGTCGGAAAATAAATTCTCCAGTCAGAAACTAAATCCTCCAGTCAAAAACTAAATTCTCCAGTCAGAAACTAAATCCTCCAGTCAGAAACTAAATCCTCCCGTCAGAAACTAAATCCTACAATTAGAAACTAAATCCTCCTGTAAGAAACTAAATCCTCCAGTCAGAAACTAAATCCTCCAGTCAGAAACTATATCCTCCAGTCAGAAACTAAATCCTCCCTTCAGAAACTATGTCCTCCAGTCAGATACTAAATCCTCCCGTCAGAAACTAAATTCTCCCGTCAGAAACTAAATTCTCCAGTCAGAAACTAAATCCTCCATTCAGAAACTAAATCCTCCTGTCAGAAACTAAATCCTCCTGTCAGAAACTAAATCCTCCTGTCAGAAACTAAATCCTCCTGTCAGAAACTAAATCCTCCTGTCAGAAACTAAATCCTCCCGTCAGAAACTAAATCCTCCTGTCAGAAACTAAGTCCTCCAGTCAGAAACTAAATCCTCCCATCAGAAACTAAATCCTACACTTAGAAACTAAATCCTCCCGTCAGAAACTAAATCCTACAATTAGAAACTAAATCCTGAAGTCAGAAACTAAATTCTCCAGTCAGAAACTAAATTCTCCAGTCAGAAACTAAATCCTCCCGTCAGAAACTAAATCCTCCCGTCAGAAACTAAATCCTCCCGTCAGAAACTAAATCCTCCAGTCAGAAACTAATCCTCCAGTCAGAAACTAAATCCTCATGTCAGAAACTAAATCCTCCCGTCAGAAACAAAATCCTGAAGTCAGAAACTAAATTCTCCACTCAGAAACAAAATCCTCCTGTCAGAAACTAAGTCCCCCAGTCAGAAACTAAATCCTCCAGTCAGAAACTAAATCCTCCCGTCAGAAACTAAATCCTCCAGTCAGAAACTAAATCCTCCCGTCAGAAACTAAATCCTCCAGACAGAAACTAAGTCCTCCAGTCAGAAACTAAATCCTCCAGTCAGAAACTATATCCTCCCGTCAGAAACTAAATCCTCCAGTCAACAACTAACTCCTCCGGTCAGAAACTAAATCCTCCTGTCAGAAACTAAATCCTCCTGTCAGAAACTAAATCCTGAAGTCAGAAACTAAATCCTCCATTCAGAAACTAAATCCTGAAGTCAGAAACTAAATCCGCCAGTCAGAAACTAAATCCTCCAGTCAGAAACTAAATCCTCCTGTCAGAAACTAAGTCCCCCAGTCAGAAACTAAATCCTATAGTCAGAAACTAAATCCTCCTGTCAGAAACTTAATCCTCGTGTCAGAAACTAAGTCCTCCCATCAGAAACTAAATCCTCCAGTCAGAAACTAAATCCTATCGTCAGTAACTAAATCCTCCAGTCAGAAACTAAATCCTCCTCTCAGAAACTATATCCTCCAGTCAGAAACTAAATCCTCCTGTCAGAAACTAAGTCCTCCCTTCAGAAACTATATCCTCCAGTCAGATACTAAATCCTCCCGTCAGAAACTAAATTCTCCAGTCAGAAACTAAATCCTCCATTCAGAAACTAAATCCTCCAGTCAGAAACTAAATCCTCCTGTCAGAAACTAAATCCTCCTGTCAGAAACTAAATCCTAAAGTCAGAAACTAAATCCTCTCGTCAGAAACTAAATCCTATTGTCAGAAACTAAATCCTCCAGTCAGAAACTAAATCCTCCTGTCAGAAACTAAGTCCTCCCATCAGTAACTAAATCCTCCAGTCAGCAACTAAATCCTCCCGTCAGAAAATAAATCCTCCAGTCAGAAACTAAATCCACGACTCAGAAACTAAGTCCTCCCATCAGAAACTGAATCCTCCAGTCAGAAATTAATCCTCCAGTCAGAAACAAAATCCTCCAGTTCGAAACTAAATCCTCCCGACAGAAACTAAATCCACCACTCAGAAACTAAGTCCTCCCGTCAGAAACTAAATCCGCCAGTCAGAAACTAAATCCTCCTGTCAGAAACTAAATCCTAAAGTCAGAAACTAAACCCTCTAGTCAGAAACTAAATCCTCCCATCCCAAACTAAATCCTCCCATCCGAAACTAAATCCTCCCGTCAGAAACTAAATCCTCCCGTCAGAAACTAAATCCTCCAGTCAGAAACTAAATATTCCTGTCAGAAACTAAATCCTACATTTAGAAACTAAATCCTCCCGTCAGAAACTAAATCCTCCAGTCAGAAACTAAATCCTCCTTTCAGAAACTATATCCTCCAGTCAGAAACTAAATCCTCCTGTCAGAAACTAAGTTCTCCCATCAGAAACTAAGTCCTCCCGTCAGAAACTAAATCCTCCCGTCAGAAACTAAATCCTAAAGTCAGAAACTAAATCCTCTCGTCAGAAACTAAATCCTCCTGTCAGAAACAAAATCCTCCAGTCAGAAACTAAATCCTCCAGTCAGATAATAAATCCTCCTGTCAGAAACTAAGTCCTCCTGTCAGAAACTAAATCCTCCCATCAGAAACTAAATCCTACAATTAGAAACTAAATCCTCCCGTCAGAAACTAAATCCTACAATTAGAAACTAAATCCTGAAGTCAGAAACTAAATTCTCCAGTCAGAAACAAAATTCTCCAGTCAGAAACTAAATCCTCCCATCAGAAACTAAATCCTCCTGTCAGAAACTAAATCCTCCAGTCAGAAACTAATCCTCCCGTCAGAAACTAAATCCTCCAGTCAGAAACTAAATCCTCCAGTCAGAAACTAAATCCTCAAATCAGAAACTAAATCCTACAATTAGAAACTAAATCCTCCCGTCAGAAACTAAATCCTCCCGTCAGAAACAAAATCCTGAAGTCAGAAACTAAATTCTCCACTCAGAAACAAAATCCTCCTGTCAGAAACTAAATTCTCCAGTCAGAAACTAAATCCCCCATTCAGAAACTAAATCCTCCAGTCAGAAACTAAATCCTATTGTCAGAAACTAAGTCCTCCCATCAGAAACTTAATCCTCCAGTCAGAAACTAAATCCTACATTTAGAAACTAAATCCTCCCGTCAGAAACAAAATCCTCTTGTCAGAAACTAAATCCTACATTTAGAAACTAAATCCTCCCGTCAGAAACTAAATCCTCCAGTCAGAAACTAAATCCTCCAGTCAGAAACTAAGTCCCCCAGTCAGAAACTAAATCCTATAGTCAGAAACTAAATCCTCCTGACAGAAACTAAATCCTCCTGTCAGAAACTAAATCCTCCATTCAGAAACTAAATCCTCCAGTCAGAAACTAAATCCTCCTGTCAGAAACTAAATCCTCCTGTCAGAAACTAATCCTAAAGTCAGAAACTAAATCCTCTCGTCAGAAACTAAATCCTCCCGTCAGAAACTAAATCCTCCAGTCAGAAACTAAATCCTCCTGTCAGAAACTAAGTCCTCCTGTCAGAAACTAAATCCTCCAGTCAGAAACTAAATCCTCCCGTCAGTAACTAAATCCTCCAGTAAGCAACTAAATCCTCCCGTCAGCAACTAAATCCTCCCGTCAGAAACTAAATCCTCCAGTCAGAAACTAAATCCTCCAGTCACAGAATAAGTCCTCAAGTCACTGAAAGACTTCTACCTTCTTAGACTAAATTCGCCAAAGACAAGAAAATCTCTAAGCACAGATTAAATTCTACACTCACTCAGTAAATTCCCATGTCACAGAATAAATTCCCATGCCACAGAATAAATTCCACTATCACTGACTAAATTCTCCTCTCGCTGATTATCTATTCTCTAATATGATATAATTATGTATAATTATATTAGCATAATAATATATAATTAGTATTACATATAATAAATAATATTAACCTATTCTCCAGTCGGAAAATAAATTCTCCAGTCAGAAACTAAATCCTCCAGTCAAAAACTAAATTCTCCAGTCAGAAACTAAATCCTCCAGTCAGAAACTAAATCCTCCCGTCAGAAACTAAATCCTACAATTAGAAACTAAATCCTCCTGTCAGAAACTAAATCCTCCAGTCAGAAACTAAATCCTCCAGTCAGAAACTAAATCCTCCCGTCAGAAACTAAATCCTACAATTAGAAACTAAATCCTCCCATCAGAAACTAAATCCTCCTGTCAGAAACTAAATCCTGAAGTCAGAAACTAAATCCTAAAGTCAGAAACTAAGTCCTCCCTTCAGAAACTATATCCTCCAGTCAGATACTAAATCCTCCCGTCAGAAACTAAATTCTCAAGTCAGAAACTAAATCCTCCATTCAGAAACTAAATCCTCCAGTCAGAAACTAAATCCTCCTGTCAGAAACTAAATCCTGAAGTCAGAAACTAAATCCTAAAGTCAGAAACTAAATCCTCTCGTCAGAAACTAAATCCTCCTGTCAGAAACTAAATCCTCCTGTCAGAAACTAAATCCTCCTGTCAGAAACTAAATCCTCCTGTCAGAAACTAAATCCTCCTGTCAGAAACTAAGTCCTCCAGTCAGAAACTAAATCCTCCCGTCAGAAAATAAATCCTCCAGTCAGAAACTAAATCCTCCAATCAGAAACTAAATCCTCCAGTCAGAAACTAAGTCCTCCAGTCAGAAACTAAATCCTCCAGTCAGAAACTATATCCTACAGTCAGAAACTAAATCCTCCAGTCAACAACTAAATCCTCCGGTCAGAAACTAAATCCTCCTGTCGGAAACTAAATCCTACATTTAGAAAGTAAATCCTGAAGTCAGAAACTAAATCCTCCATTCAGAAACTAAATCCTAAAGTCAGAAACTAAATCCTCCAGTCAGAAACTAAATCCTCCAGTCAGAAACTAAATCCTCCTGTCAGAAACTAAGTCCCCCAGTCAGAAACTAAATCCTCCAGTCAGAAACTAAATCCTCCAGTCAGAAACTAAATCCTCCAGTCAGAAACTAAATCCTCCTGTCAGAAACTAAATCCTCCAGTCAGAAACTATATCCTCCTGTTAGAAACTGAATCCTCCTGTCAGAAACTAAGTCCTCCCTTCAGAAACTATATCCTCCAGTCAGACACTAAATCCTCCCGTCGGAAACTAAATTCTCCAGTCAGAAACTAAATCCTCCAGTCAGAAACTAAATCCTCCAGTCAGAAACTAAATCCTCCTGTCAGAAACAAAATCCTAAAGTCAGAAACTAAATCCTCCTGTCAGAAACTAAGTCCTCCCATCAGAAACTAAATCCTCCAGTCAGAAACTAAATCCTACATTTAGAAACTAAATCCTCCCGTCAGAAACTAAATCCTCCTGTCAGAAACTAAATCCTACATTTAGAAACTAAATCCTCCAGTCAGAAACTAAATCCTCCTGTCAGAAACTAAATCCTGAAGTCAGAAACTAAATCCTAAAGTCAGAAACAAAATCCTAAAGTCAGAAACTAAATCCTCCAGTCAGAAACTAAATCCTCCAGTCAGAAACTAAATCCTCCTGTCAGAAACTAAGTCCTCCTGTCAGAAAATAAATCCTCCAGTCAGAAACTAAATCCTCCCGTCAGTAACTAAATCCTCCAGTAAGCAACTAAATCCTCCCGTCAGCAACTAAATCCTCCCGTCAGAAACTAAATCCTCCAGTCAGAAACTAAATCCTCCAGTCACAGAATAAGTCCTCAAGTCACTGAAAGACTTCTACCTTCTTAGACTAAATTCGCCAAAGACAAGAAAATCTCTAAGCACAGATTAAATTCTACACTCACTCAGTAAATTCCCATGTCACAGAATAAATTCCCATGCCACAGAATAAATTCCACTATCACTGACTAAATTCTCCTCTCGCTGATTATCTATTCTCTAATATGATATAATTATGTATAATTATATTAGCATAATAATATATAATTAGTATTACATATAATAAATAATATTAACCTATTCTCCAGTCGGAAAATAAATTCTCCAGTCAGAAACTAAATCCTCCAGTCAAAAACTAAATCCTCCAGTCAGTAACTAAATCCTCCAGTCAGAAACTAAATTCTGCCGTCAGAAACTAAATTCTCCCATCAGAAAATAAATCCTCCAGTCAGAAACTAAATCCTCCAGTCACAGAATAATTTCTCCAGTCACTGAAAGACTTCTACCATCTTAGACTAAATTCACCAAACACAAGAAAATCTCTAAGCACAGATTAAATTTTCCACTCACTGAATAAATTCTCCACTCACAGTATAAATTCCCATGTCACAGAATAAATTCCACTCTCACAGACCGTATTCTCCTCTCTCTGATTATCTAATCTCTAATATGATATAATTCTGTATAAAAATATTAGCAAAATAATAGATAATTAGTATTACATATAATATATAATATTAAATAATTCTCCAGTCAGAAACTAAATTCTCCAGTCAGAAACTAAATCCTCCCGTCAGAAACTAAATCCTCCCGTCAGAAATTAAATCCTCCTGTCAGAAACAAAATCCTCCTGTCAGAAACTAAGTCCTCCCATCAGAAACTAAATCCTCCAGTCAGAAACTAAATCCTCCTGTCAGAAACTAAATCCTCCTGTCAGAAACTAAATCCTACATTTAGAAACTAAATCCTCCTGTCAGAAACTAAGTCCTCCTGTCAGAAACTAAATCCTCCCGTCAGAAACTAAGTCCTCCTGTCAGAAAATAAATCCTCCAGTCAGAAACTAAATCCTCCAGTCAGAAACTAAATCCTCCTGTCAGAAACTAAATCCTCCTGTCAGAAACTAAATTCTCCAGTCAGAAACTAAATCCTCCCTTCAGAAACTAAATCCTCCAGTCAGAAACTAAGTCCCCCAGTCAGAAACTAAATCCTCCAGTCAGAAACTAAATCCTCCCGTCAGAAACTAAATCCTCCAGTCAGAAACTAAATCCTCCCGTCAGAAACTAAATCCTCCAGACAGAAACTAAGTCCTCCAGTCAGAAACTAAATCCTCCAGTCAGAAACTATATCCTCCCGTCAGAAACTAAATCCTGAAGTCAGAAACTAAATCCTCCATTCAGAAACTAAATCCTGAAGTCAGAAATTAAATCCGCCAGTCAGAAACTAAATCCTCCAGTCAGAAACTAAATCCTCCTGTCAGAAACTAAGTCCCCCAGTCAGAAACTAAATCCTATAGTCAGAAACTAAATCCTCCTGTCAGAAACTTAATACTCGTGTCAGAAACTAAGTCCTCCCATCAGAAACTAAATCCTCCAGTCAGAAACTAAATCCTATCGTCAGTAACTAAATCCTCCAGTCAGAAACTAAATCCTCCTCTCAGAAACTATATCCTCCAGTCAGAAACTAAATCCTCCTGACAGAAACTAAGTCCTCCCTTCAGAAACTATATCCTCCAGTCAGATACTAAATCCTCCCGTCAGAAATTAAATTCTCCAGTCAGAAACTAAATCCTCCAGTCAGAAACTAAATCCTCCTGTCAGAAACTAAGTCCTCCCGTCAGTAACTAAATCCTCCAGTCAGCAACTAAATCCTCCCGTCAGAAAATAAATCCTCCAGTCAGAAACTAAATCCACGACTCAGAAACTAAGTCCTCCCATCAGAAACTAAATCCTCCAGTCAGAAATTAATCCTCCAGTCAGAAACAAAATCCTCCAGTTCGAAACTAAATCCTCCCGACAGAAACTAAATCCAC
>JAESHU010000236.1:25564-52952 GCA_017639245.1 Myiopsitta monachus | reverse complement strand
AAATCCTCCCTTCAGAAACTAAATCCCCCAGGCACAGAATAAGTCCTCCAGTCACTGAAAGAATTCTACCATCATGGACTAAATTCGCCAAACACATGAAAATCTCTAAGGACAGCTTAAATTCTCCACTCGCTGAGTAAATTTTCCACTCACTGAGTAAATTCCCATGTCACAGAAAAAATTCCACTCTCACAGACTAAATTCTCCTCTCGCTGATTATCTATTCTCTAATATGATACAATTATGTATAATTATATTAGTATAATAATATATAATTAGTATTACATATAATAAATAATATTAACCAATTCTCAAGTGAGAAACTAAATTCTACCATCAGAAACTAAATCCTCCCGTCAGAAACTAAATTCTTCCATCAGAAACTAAATCCTCCAGTCAGAAACGAAATCCTCCAGTCAGAAACTAAATCCTCCAGTCAGAAACTAACTCCTCCAGTCACAGAAGAAGTCCTCCAGTCACTGAAAGACTTCTACCAACTTGGACTATATTCGCCATACACATGAAAATCTCTAAGCACAGATTAAATTCTCCACTCACTGAGTAAATTCTCCACTCACTGAGTAAATTCCCATGACACAGAATAAATTTCATTCTCACAGACTAAATTCTCCTCTCGCTGATTATCTATTCTCTAATATGATATAATTATGTTTAATTATATTAGTGTAAGAATATATAATTAGCATTACATAGAAAAAATAATACTAACCAATTCTCCCGTCAGAAACTAAATCCCCCAGTCAGAAACTAAATCCTCCCGTCAGAAACTAAATTCTTCCATCAGAAACTAAATCCTCCTGTCAGAAACTAAATCCTCCAGTCAGAAATTAAATCCTCCAGTCAGAAACTAAATCCTCCTGTCACAGAACAAGTCCTCCTGTCACTGAAAGACTTCTACCATTTTACGTACAAACACATGAAAATCTCTAAGCACAGATTAAATTCTCCACTCACTGAGTAAATTCTCCACTCACTGAGTAAATTCCCGTCGCAGAAAAAACCCCCATGTCACAGAATAATTTCCACACTCACAGATTAAATTCTCCTCTCGCTGATTATCTATCCTCTAATATGATATAATTATGTATAATTATATTAGTATAATAATATATTATTAGTATTACATATAATAAATAATATTAACCAATTCTCAATTGAGAAATTAAATTCTACCATCAGAAACTAAATCCTCCCGTCAGAAACTAAATTCTTCCATCAGAAACTAAATTCTCCCGTCAGAAACTAAATCCCCCAGTCAGAAACTAAATCCTCCCGTCAGAAACTAAATTCTTCCATCAGAAACTAAATCCTCCTGTCACAGAACAAGTCCTCCTGTCACTGAAAGACTTCTACCATTTTACGTACAAACACATGAAAATCTCTAAGCACAGATTAAATTTTCCACTCACTGAGTAAATTCCCATGTCACAGAAAAAATTCCCATGTCACAGAATAAATTCCACTCTCACAGACTAAATTCTCCTCTCGCTGATTATCTATTCTCTAATATGATATAATTATGTATAATTATATTAGTATAATAATATATAATTAGTATTACATATAATAAATAATATTAACCAATTCTCAAGTGAGAAACTAAATCCTCCCGTCAGAAACTAAATCCTCCAGTCACAGAAGAAGTCCTCCAATCACTGAGAGACTTCCCCCATCTTGGACTAAATTCGCCAAACAGATGAAAATCTCTAAGCACAGATTAAATTCTCCACTCACCAAGTAAATTCTCCACTCACTGAGTAAATTCCCATGTCACAGAAAAAATCCCATGTCACAGAATAAATTCCACTCTCACAGACTAAATTCTCCTCTCGCTGATTATCTATTCTCTAATATGATATAATTATGTATAATTATATTAGTGTAATAATATATAATTAGCATTACATAGAAAAAAAATACTAAACAATTCTTCCGTCAGAAACTAAATTCTTCCGTCAGAAACTAAATCCTCCCGTCAGAAACTAAATCCTCCAGTCAGAAACGAAATCCTCCAGTCAGAAACTAAATCCTCCCGTCAGAAACTAAATCCTCCAGTCACAGAAGAAGTCCTCCAGTCACTGAAAGACTTCTACCATCTTGGACTAAATTCGCCAAACACATGAAAATCTCAAAGCACAGATTAAATTCTCCACTCACTGAGTAAATTCCCATGTCACAGAAAAAATTCCCATGTCACAGAATAAATTCCACTCTCACAGACTAAATTCTCCTCTCGCTGATTATCTATTCTCTAAAATGATATAATTATGTTTAATTATATTAGTGTAATAATATATAATTAGCATTACATAGAAAAAAAATATTAAACAATTCTCCCGTCAGAAACTAAATCCCCCAGTCAGAAACTAAATTCTCCCGTCAGAAACTAAATTCTTCCATCAGAAACTAAATCCTCCTGTCAGAAACTAAATCCACCAGCCAGAAATTAAATCCTCCAGTCAGAAACTAAATCCTCCTGTCACAGAACAAGTCCTCCTGTCACTGAAAGACTTCTACCATTTTACGTACAAACACATGAAAATCTCTAAGCACAGATTAAATTCTCCACTCACTGAGTAAATTCTCCACTCACTGAGTAAATTCACATGTCACAGAAAAAACCCCCATGTCACAGAATAAATTCCACACTCACAGATTAAATTCTAATCTCGCTGATTATCTCTTCTCTAATATCATATAATTATGTATAATTACATTAGTATAATAATATATAATTAGTATTACATATAATAAATAATATTAACCAATTCTCAAGTGAGAAACTAAATCCTCCTGTCAGAAACTAAATCCTCCAGTCACAGAAGAAGTCCTCCAGTCACTGAAAGACTTCTACCATCTTGGACTAAATTCTCCAAACACATGAAAATCTCTAAGCACAGATTAAATTCTCCACTCACCGAGTAAATTCTCCACTCACTGAGTAAATTCCCATGTCACAGAAAAAATTCCACTCTCACAGACTAAATTCTCCTCTCGCTGATTATCTATTCTCTAATATGATATAATTATGTTTAATTATATTAGTGTAATAATATATAACTAGCATTACATAGAAAAAAAAATACTAACCAACTCTCCAGGCAGAAACTAAATCCTCCCGTCAGAAACTAAATCCTCCAGTCAGAAACTAAATCCTCCCGTCAGAAACTATGTCCTCCAGTCAGAAACTAAATCCTCCCGTCAGAAACTAAATCCTCCAGTCAGAAACTAAATCCTCCTGTCTCAGAATAAGTCCTTCAGTCACTGAAAGACTTCTACCATCTTGGACTAAATTCGCCAAACACATGAAAATCTCTAAGCACAGATTAAATTCTCCACTCACCTAGTAAATTCTCCACTCACTGAGTAAATTCCCATGTCACAGAATAAATTCCACTCTCACAGACTAAATTCTCCTCTCGCTGATTATCTATTCTCTAATATGATATAATTATGTATAATTATATTAGCATAATAATATCTAATTAGTATTACATATAATAAATATTATTAACCTATTCTCCAGTCAGAAACTAAATTCTCCAGTCAGAAACTAAATTCTCCCGTCAGAAACTACATCCTTCAGTCAGAAAATAAATCCACCACTCAGAAACTAAATTCTCCAGTCAGAAACTAAATCCTCCCGACAGAAAGAAAATTCTGCCGTCTGAAACTAAATCCTCCAGTCAGAAACTAAATCCTCCCGTTAGAAACTAAATCCTCCAGTCACAGAAGAAGTCCTCCAGTCACTGAAAGACTTCTACCATCTTGGACTAAATTCGCCAAACACATGAAAATCTCTAAGCACAGATTAAATTCTCCACTCACTGAGTAAATTCTCCACTCACTGAGTAAATTCCCATGTCACAGAAAAAACTCCCATGTCACAGAATAAATTCCACACTCACAGATAAAATTCTCCTCTCGCTGATTATCTGATCTCTAATATGATATAATTATGTATAATTATATTAGTATAATAATATATTATTTGTATTATATATAATAAATAATATTAACCAATTCTCAAGTGAGAAACTAAATTCTACCATCAGAAACTAAATCCTCCAGTCAGAAACTAAATTCTCCAGTCAGAAACTAAATCCTCCCATCAGAAACTAAATCCTCCAGTCAGAAACGAAATCCTCCGGTCAGAAACTAAGTCCTCCCGTCAGAAACTAAATCCTCCAGTCACAGAAGAAGTCCTCCAGTCACTGAAAGACTTCTACCATCTTGGACTAAATTCACCAAACACATGAAAATCTCCAAGCACAGATTAAATTCTCCACTCACTGAGTAAATTCTCCACTCACTGAGTAAATTCCCATGTCACAGAAAAAATTCCACTCTCACAGACTAAATTCTCCTCTCGCTGATTATCTATTCTCTAATATGATATAATTATGTTTAATTATATTAGTGTAATAATATATAATTAGCATTACATAGAAAAAAAAATACTAAACAATTCTCCCGTCAGAAACTAAATTCTCCAGTCAGAAACTAAATTCTCCCGTCAGAAACTAAATCCCCCAGTCAGAAACTAAGTCCTCCCTTCAGAAACTATATCCTCCAGTCAGATACTAAATCCTCCCGTCAGAAACTAAATTCTCCAGTCAGAAACTAAATCCTCCATTCAGAAACTAAATCCTCCAGTCAGAAACTAAATCCTCCTGTCAGAAACTAAATCCTCCAGTCAGAAACTAAATCCTCCAGTCAGAAACTAAATCCTCCTGTCTGAAACTAAATCCTCCAGTCAGAAACTAAATCCTCCTGTCAGAAACTAAATCCCCCTGTCAGAAACTAAATCCTAAACTCAGAAACTAAATCCTCCAGTCAGAAACTAAATCCTCCTGTCAGCAACTATATCCTCCTGTCAAAAACTAAATCCTCCTGTTAGAAACTAAGTCCTCCAGTCAGAAACTAAATCCTCCCGTCAGAAACTAAATCCTCCCGTCAGAAACAAAATCCTCCAGTCAGAAACTAAATCCTCCAGTCAGAAACTAAATCCTCCCGTCAGAAACTAAATCCTTCAGTCAGAAACTAAATCCTCCTGTCAGAAACTAAGTCCTCCAGTCAGAAACTAAATCCTCCCGTCAGAAACTAAATCCTTCAGTCAGAAACTAAATCCTCCCGTCAGAAACTAAATCCTCCAGTCAGAAACTAAGTCCTCCACTCAGAAACTAAATCCTCCCGTCAGAAACTAAATCCTCCAGTCAGAAACTAAATCCTCCAGTCAGAAACTAAGTCCTCCAGTCAGAAACTAAATCCTCCAGTCAGAAACTGTATCCTCCAGTCAGAAACTAAATCCTCCAGTCAGAAACTAAGTCCTCCCGTCAGAAACAAAATCCTCCTGTCAGAAACTAAATCCTACATTTCGAAACAAAATCCTCCCATCAGAAACTAAATCCGCCAGTCAGAAACTAAATCCTCCTGTCAGAAACAAAATCCTCCTGTCAGAAACTAAGTCCTCCCATCAGAAACTAAATCCTCTCATCAGAAACTAAATCCTCCAGTCAGAAGCTAAATCCTCCTGTCAGAAACTAAGTCCCCCAGTCAGAAACTAAATCCTCCAGTCAGAAACTAAATTCTCCAGTCAGAAACTAAATCCTCCAGTCAGAAACTAAATCCTCCAGTCAGAAACTAAATCCTATCGTCAGTAACTAAATCCTCCCGTCAGAAACTAAATCCTCCTGTCAGAAACTAAATCCTGCATTTATTAACTAAATCCTCCAGTCAGAAACTAAATCCTCCAGTCAGAAACTAAGTCCTCCCTTCAGAAACTATATCCTCCAGTCAGAAACTAAATCCTCCTGTCAGAAACTAAGTCCTCCCTTCAGAAAATATATCCTCCAGTCAGATACTAAATCCTCCCGTCAGAAACTAAATTCTCCAGTCAGAAACTAAATCCTCCATTCAGAAACTAAATCCTCCAGTCAGAAACTAAATCCTCCAGTCAGAAACTAAATCCTCCTGTCAGAAACTAAATCCTAAAGTCAGAAACTGAATCCTCTCGTCAGAAACTAAATCCTCCTGTCTGAAACTAAATCCTCCAGTCAGAAACTAAATCCTCCAGTCAGATAATAAATCCTCCTGTCAGAAACTAAGTCCTGCAGTCAGAAACTAAATCCTCCAGTCAGAAACTAAATCCTCCAGTCAGAAACTAAGTCCTGAAGTCAGAAAATAAATCCTCCAGTCAGAAACTATATCCTCCCGTCAGAAACTAAATCCTCCAGTCAACAACAAAATCCTCCAGTCAGAAACTAAATCCTCCTGTCAGAAACTAAATCCTACATTTAGAAAGTAAATCCTGAAGTCACAAACTAAATCCTCCATTCAGAAACTAAATCCTGAAGTCAGAAACTAAATCCTGAAGTCAGAAACTAAATCCTCCAGTCAGAAACTAAATCCTCCTCACAGAAACTAAGTCCCCCAGTCAGAAACTAAATCCTCCAGTCAGAAACTAAGTCCTCCCTTCAGAAACTAAATCCTCCCGTCAGAAACTAAATCCTCCTGTCAGAAACTAAATCCTACATTTAGAAACTAAATCCTCCCATCAGAAACTAAATCCGCCAGTCAGAAATTAAATACTCCTGTCAGAAACAAAATCCTCCTGTCAGAAACTAAGTCCTCCCATCAGAAACTAAATCCTCCAGTCAGAAACTAAATCCTCCTGTCAGAAACTAAATCCTCCATTTAGAAACTATATCCTCCAGTCAGAAACTAAATCCTCCCTTCAGAAACTAAATCCTCCCGTCAGAAACTAAATCCTCCTGTCAGAAACTAAATCCTACATTTAGAAACTAAATCCTCCTGTCAGAAACTAAATCCTAAATTCAGAAACTAAATCCTCCAACCAGAAACTAAATCCTACATTTAGAAACTAAATCCTCCCGTCAGAAACAAAATCCTGAAGTCAGAAACTAAATTCTCCAGTCAGAAACAAAATCCTGAAGTCAGAAACTAAATTCTCCAGTCAGAAACTATGACCTCCAGTCAGAAACTAAATCCTACAATTAGAAACTAAATCCTCCAGTCAGAAACTATATCCTCCATTCAGAAACTAAATAGTCCCGTCAGAAACTAAATCCTCCCTTCAGAAACTAAATCCTCCTGTCAGAAACTAAATCCTCCCATCCGAAACTAAATCCTCCTGTCAGAAACTAAGTCCTGCAGTCAGAAACTAAATCCTCCCGTCAGAAACTAAATCCTCCTGTCAGAAACTAAGTCCTCCAGTCAGAAACTAAATCCTCCTGTCAGAAACTAAATCCTCCCGTCAGAAACTAAATCCTCCCGTCAGAAACTATATCCTCCAGTCAGAAACTAAATCCTCCATTCAGATACTAAAACCTCCCGTCAGAAAGTAAATCCTCCAGTCAGATACTAAATCCTTCCGTCAGAAACTAAATCCTCCCGTCAGAAACTAAATCCTCCAGTCAGAAGCTAAGTCCTCCCTTCTGAAACAAAATCCTGAAGTCAGAAAATATATTCTCCAGTCAGAAACAAAATCCTCCAGTCAGAAAATAAATTCTCATGTCAGAAACTAAATCCTCCTGTCAGAAACTAAATCCTCCTGTCAGAAACTAAATCCTCCAGTCAGAAACTAAATCCTCCAGTCAGAAAATAAATCCACCACTCAGAAACTAAGTCCTCCCGTCAGAAACTAAATCCTCCAGTCAGAAACTAAATCCTCCAGTCAGAAACTAAATCCTCCTGTCAGAAACTAAGTCCTCCTGTCAGAAACAAAGTCCTCCAGTCAGAAACTAAATCCTCCAGTCAGAAACTAAATACTCCAGTCAGAAAATAAATCCTCCAGTCAGAAACTAAATCCTCCCGTCAGAAACTAAATCCTGAAGTCAGAAACTATATTCTCCAGTCAGAAACAAAATCCTCCAGTCAGAAACTAAATTCTCCAGTCAGAAACTAAATCCTCCCGTCAGAAACTAAATCCTCCCGTCAGAAACAAAATCCTGAAGTCAGAAACTAAATCCTGAAGTCAGAAACAAAATCCTCCTGTCAGAAACTAAGTCCTCCCATCAGAAACTAAATCCTCCAGTCAGAAACTAAATCCTCCTGTCAGAAACTAATTCCTCCCATCAGAAACTAAATCCTCCAGTCAGAAAATAAATCCTTCCGTCAGAAACTAAATCCTCCAGTCAGCAACAAAATTCACCCGTCAGAAAATAAATTCTCCAGTAAGAAACTAAATCCACGACTCAGAAACTAAGTCCTCCCGTCAGAAACTAAATCCTCCAGTCAGAAACTAAATCCTCCAGTCAGAAACTAAATCCTCCTGTCAGAAACAAAATCCTAAAGTCAGAAACTAAATTCTCCAGTCAGAAACTAAATCCTCCAGTCAGAAACTAAATCCTCTGGTCAGAAACTAAATCCTCAAAACCCAAACTAAATCCTCCCATCCGAAACTAAATCCTCCAGTCAGAAACTAAATCCTCCAGTCAGAAACTAAATCCTCCTGTCAGAAACTAAATCCTCCAGTCAGAAACTAAATCCTACAATTACAAACTAAATCCTCCCGTCAGAAACTACATCCTACAATTAGAAAATAAATCCTGAAGTCAGAAACTAAATTCTATAGTCAGAAACAAAATCCTCCAGTCAGAAACTATATTCTCCTGTCAGAAACTATATCCTCCAGTCAGAAACTAAATCCTCCCATCAGAAACTAAATCCTACAATTAGAAAATAAATCCTCCCGTCAGATACTAAATCCTCCCGTCAGAAACAAAATCCTGAAGTCTGAAACTAAATTCTCCAGTCAGAAACAAAATCCTCCAGTCAGAAACTAAATTCTCCAGTCAGAAACTATGACCTCCAGTCAGAAACAAAATCCTACAATTAGAAACTAAATCCTCCAGTCAGAAACTATATCCTCCATTCAGAAACTAAATAGTCCCGTCAGAAACTAAATCCTTCCTTCAGAAACTAAATCCTCCAGTCAGAAACTGAATCCTCCCATCCGAAACTAAATCCTCCTGTCAGAAACTAAATCCTCCATTCAGAAACTAAATCCTCCGGTCAGAAACAAAATCCTCCAGTCAGAAACTAAATCCTCCCATCAGATACTAAATCCTCCTGTCAGAAACTAAGTCCTCCCGTCAGAAACTAAGTCCTCCAGTCAGAAACTAAATCCTCCCGTCAGAAACTAAATCCTCCTGTCAGAAACTAAGTCCTCCCGTCAGAAACTAAATCCTCCAGTCAGAAACTAAATCCTCCCGTCAGCAACTATATCCTCCAGTCAGAAACTAAATCCTCCATTCAGAAACTAAATCCTCCCGTCAGAAACTAAATCCTCCAGTCAGAAACTAAATCCTCCCGTCAGAAACTAAATCCTCCCGTCAGAAACTAAATCCTCCAGACAGAAGCTAAATCGTCCCGTCAGAAACAAAATCCTGGAGTCAGAAACTATATTCTCCAGTCAGAAACAAAATCCTCCAGTCAGAAACTAAGTCCTCCCATCAGAAACTAAATCCTCCAGTCAGAAACTAAATCCTCCTGTCAGAAACTAATTCCTCCCATCAGAAACTAAATCCTCTAGTCAGAAACTAAATCCTTCCGTCAGAAACTAAATCCTCCAGTCAGCAACTAAATCCTCCGGTCAGAAAATAAATCCTCCAGTCAGAAACTAAATCCACGACTCAGAAACTAAGTCCTCCCGTCAGAAACTAAATCCTCCAGTCAGAAACTAAATCCTCCTGTCAGAAACAAAATCCTAAAGTCAGAAACAAAATTCTCCAGTCAGAAACTAAATCCTGCATTCAGAAACTAAATCCTCTGGTCAGAAACTAAATCCTCCCAACCCAAACTAAATCCTCCCATCAGAAACTAAATCCTCCAGTCAGAAACTAAATCCTCCAGTCAGAAAATAAATCCTCCTGTCAGAAACTAAATCCTCCAGTCGGAAACTAAATCCTACAATTAGAAAATAAATCCTGAAGTCAGAAACTAAATTCTATAGTCAGAAACAAAATCCTCCAGTCAGAAGCTAAATTCTCCTGTCAGAAACTATATCCTCCAGTCAGAAACTAAATCCTCCCTTCAGAAACTAAATCCTACAATTAGAAAATAAATCCTCCCGTCAGAAACTAAATCCTACACTCAGAAACTAAATCCTCCCGTCAGAAACTAAATCCTCCCGTCAGAAACTAAATCCTCCCGTCAGAAACTAAATCCTCCAGTCAGAAACTAAATCCTCCCGTCAGAAACTAAATCCTCCAGTCAGAAACTAAATCCTCCAGTCAGAAACTAAATCCTCCCGTCAGAAACTAAATCCTCCAGTCAGAAACTAAATCCTAAAGTCAGAAACTAAATCCTCCCGTCAGAAACTAAATCCTCCCGTCAGAAACTAAATCCTCCCGTCAGAAACTAAATCCTCCAGTCAGAAACTAAATCCTCCTGTCAGAAACTAAATCCTCCCGTCAGAAACTAAATCCTCCTGTCAGAAACTAAGTCCTCCAGTCAGAAACTAAATCCTCCCGTCAGAAACTAAATCCTCCAGTCAGAAACTAAGTCCTCCAGTCAGAAACTAAATCCTCCTGTCAGAAACTAAATCCTCCTGTCAGAAACTAAGTCCTCCAGTCAGAAACTAAATCCTCCAGTCAGAAACTAAATCCTCCAGTCAGAAACTAAATCCTCCCGTCAGAAACTAAATCCTCCCGTCAGAAACTATATTCTCCAGTCAGAAACAAAATCCTCCAGTCAGAAACTAAATTCTAAAGTCAGAAACTAAATCCTCCAGTCAGAAACTAAATCCTCCTGTCAGAAAATAATTCCTCCCATCAGAAACTAAATCCTCCAGTCAGAAACTAAATCCTCCCGTCAGAAACTATATTCTCCAGTCAGAAACAAAATCCTCCAGTCAGAAACTAAATCCTCCAGTCAGAAACTAAATCCTCCAGTCAGAAACTAAATCCTCCAGTCAGAAACTAAATCCTCATGTCAGAAACTAAATCCTCCATTCAGAAACTAAATCCTCCCATCAGAAACTAAATCCTACATTTAGAAACTAAATCCTCCTGTCAGAAACTAAATCCTAAATTCAGAAACTAAATCCTCCCACCAGAAACTAAATCCTACAATTAGAAACTAAATCCTCCCGTCAGAAACTAAATCCTCCCGTCAGAAACTAAATTCTCCAGTCAGAAACAAAATCCTCCAGTCAGAAACTAAATTCTCCAGTCAGAAACTATGACCTCCAGTCAGAAACTAAATCCTACAATTAGAAACTAAATCCTCCAGTCAGAAACTAAATCCTCTGGTCAGAAACTAAATCCTCCCAACCCAAACTAAATCCTCCCATCCGAAACTAAATCCTCCAGTCAGAAACTAAATCCTCCAGTCAGAAACTAAATCCTCCATTCAGAAACTAAATCCTCCCATCAGAAACTAAATCCTACAATTAGAAACTAAATCCTCCTGTCAGAAACTAAATCCTACAATTAGAAAATAAATCCTGAAGTCAGAAACTAAATTCTATAGTCAGAAACAAAATCCTCCAGTCAGAAACTAAATCCTCCCATCAGAAACTAAATCCTACAATTAGAAAATAAATCCTCCCGTCAGAAACTAAATCCTCCCGTCAGAAACTAAATCGTCCAGTCAGAAACTAAATCCTCCAGTCAGAAACTAAATCCTCCTGTCAGAAAATAAATCCTCCATTCAGAAACTAAATCCTCCCATCAGAAACTAAATCCTATATTTAGAAACTAAATCCTCCTGTCAGAAACTAAATCCTAAATTCAGAAACTAAATCCTACATTTAGAAACTAAATCCTCCCGTCAGAAACTAACTCCTCCAGTCAGAAACTAAATCCTCCCGTCAGAAACAAAATCCTGAAGTCAGAAACTAAATTCTCCAGTCAGAAACAAAATCCTCCAGTCAGAAATTAAATTCTCCAGTCAGAAACTATGACCTCCAATCAGAAACTAAATCCTACAATTAGAAACTATATCCTCCAGTCAGAAACTAAATCCTCCCGTCAGAAACTAAATCCTCCCGTCAGAAACTAAATCCTCCAGTCAGAAACTAAATCCTCCAGTCAGAAAATAAATCCTCCCGTCAGAAACTAAATCCTCCCAGTCAGAAACTAAATCCTCCAGTCAGAAACTAAATCCTCCCGTCAGAAACTAAATCCTCCAGTCAGAAACTAAGTCCTCCAGTCAGAAACTAAATCCTCCAGTCAGAAACTATATCCTCCAGTCAGAAACTAAATCCTCTGGTCAGAAACTAAGTCCTCCCGTCAGAAACTAAATCCTCCTGTCAGAAAGTAAGTCCTCCCGTCAGAAACTAAATCCTCCTGTCAGAAACTAAGTCCCCCAGTCAGAAACTAAATCCTCCAGTCAGCAACTAAATCCTCCAGTCAGAAAATAAATCCTCCAGTCAGAAACTAAATCCACGACTCAGAAACTAAGTCCTCCCGTCAGAAACTAAATCCTCCAGTCAGAAATTAATCCTCCAGTCAGAAACAAAATCCTCCAGTTCGAAACTAAATCCTCCCATCACAAACTAAATCCTCCTGTCAGAAACTAAATCCACCACTCAGAAACTAAGTCCTCCTGTCAGAAACTATATCCTCCGGTCAGAAACTAAATCCTCCTGTCAGAAACTAAATCCTAAAGTCAGAAACTAAATTCTCCAGTCAGAAACTAAATCCTCTGGTCAGAAACTAAATCCTCCCATCCCAAACTAAATCCTCCCATCCGAAACTAAATCCTCCATTCAGAAACTAAATCCTCCATTCAGAAACTAAATCCTCCTGTCAGAAACTAAATCCTCCTGTCAGAAACTAAGTCCTCCCATCAGAAACTAAATCCTCCAGTCAGAAACTAAATCCTGCAGTCAGAAACTAAATCCTCCAGTCAGAAACTATATCCTCCAGTCAGAAACTAAAACCTCCTGTCAGAAACTAAGTCCTCCCTTCAGAAACTATATCCTCCAGTCAGATACTAAATCCTCCAGTCAGAAACTAAATCCTCCTGTCAGAAACTAAATCCTAAAGTCAGAAACTAAATCCTCCTGTCAGAAACTAAATCCTCCAGTCAGAAACTAAATCCTCCAGTCAGAAACTAAATCCTCCAGTCAGAAACTAAATCCTCCAGTCAGATAATAAATCCTCCTGTCAGAAACTAAGTCCTCCAGTCAGAAACTAAATCCTCCCGTCAGAAACTAAATCCTCAAGTCAGAAACTAAATCCTCCTTTCAGAAACTAAATCCTCCAGTCAGAAACTAAATCCTCCCGTCAGAAACTAAATCCTCCAGTCAGAAACAAAATCCTCCAGTCAGAAACTAAATCCTCCCGTCAGAAACAAATCCTGAAGTCAGAAACTAAATTCTCCAGTCAGAAACAAAATCCTCCAGTCAGAAACTAAATTCTCCAGTCAGAAACTATATCCTCCAGTCAGAAACTAAATCCTACAATTAGAAACTAAATCCACCAGTCAGAAACTATATCCTCCATTCAGAAACTAAATAGTCCCGTCAGAAACTAAATCCTCCCTTCAGAAACTAAATCCTCCTGTCAGAAACTAAATCCTCCCATCCGAAACTAAATCCTCCTGTCAGAAACTAAATCCTCCATTCAGAAACTAAATCCTCCCGTCAGAAACTAAATCCTCCCATCAGATACTAAATCCTCCTGTCAGAAACTAAGTCCTCCCGTCAGAAACTATGTCCTCCAGTCAGAAACTAAATCCTCCCGTCAGAAACTAAATCCTCCTGTCAGAAACTAAGTCCTCCCGTCAGAAACTAAATCCTCCCGTCAGAAACTATATCCTCCAGTCAGAAACTAAATCCTACAATTAGAAACTAAATCCACCAGTCAGAAACTATATCCTCCATTCAGAAACTAAATAGTCCCGTCAGAAACTAAATCCTCCCTTCAGAAACTAAATCCTCCT
Organism: Myiopsitta monachus; assembly: GCA_017639245.1. Lineage (NCBI taxonomy): Eukaryota > Metazoa > Chordata > Aves > Psittaciformes > Psittacidae > Myiopsitta > Myiopsitta monachus. The sequence goes on along the minus strand of JAESHU010000236.1, from coordinate 39,017 downwards.
GTCAGAAACTAAATCCTCCCATCCGAAACTAAATCCTCCTGTCAGAAACTAAATCCTCCATTCAGAAACTAAATCCTCCCGTCAGAAACTAAATCCTCCCATCAGATACTAAATCCTCCTGTCAGAAACTAAGTCCTCCCGTCAGAAACTATGTCCTCCAGTCAGAAACTAAATCCTCCCGTCAGAAACTAAATCCTCCTGTCAGAAACTAAGTCCTCCCGTCAGAAACTAAATCCTCCCGTCAGAAACTAAATCCTCCCGTCAGAAACTAAATCCTCCCGTCAGAAACTAAATCCTCCAGTCAGAAACAAAATCCTCCAGTCAGAAACTAAATCCTCCCGTCAGAAACAAAATCCTGAAGTCAGAAACTAAATTCTTTAGTCAGAAACAAAATCCTCCAGTCAGAAACTAAATTCTCCAGTCAGAAACTATATCCTCCAGTCAGAAACTAAATCCTACAATTAGAAACTAAATCCACCAGTCAGAAACTATATCCTCCATTCAGAAACTAAATAGTCCCGTCAGAAACTAAATCCTCCCTTCAGAAACTAAATCCTCCTGTCAGAAACTAAATCCTCCCATCCGAAACTAAATCCTCCTGTCAGAAACTAAATCCTCCATTCAGAAACTAAATCCTCCCGTCAGAAACTAAATCCTCCCATCAGATACTAAATCCTCCTGTCAAAAACTAAGTCCTCCCGTCAGAAACTAAATCCTCCAGTCAGAAACTAAATCCTCCCGTCAGAAACTAAATCCTCCTGTCAGAAACTAAGTCCTCCCGTCAGAAACTAAATCCTCCCGTCAGAAACTAAATCCTCCCGTCAGAAACTAAATCCTCCCGTCAGAAACTAAATCCTCCAGTCAGAAACTAAATCCTCCATTCAGAAACTAAATCCGCCCGTCAGAAAATAAATCCTCCAGTTCGAAACTAAATCCTCCCGTCAGAAACTAAATCCTCTCCTTCAGAAACTAAATCCTCCAGTCAGAAGCTAAATCCTCCCGTCAGAAACAAAATCCTGAAGTCAGAAACTATATTCTCCAGTCAGAAACAAAATCCTCCAGTCAGAAAATAAATTCTCATGTCAGAAACTAAATCCTCCTGTCAGAAACTAAGTCCTCTCGTCAGAAACTAAATTCTCCCATCCCTAACTAAATCCTCCCATCCGAAACTAAATCCTCCAGTCAGAAACTAAATCCTCCCGTCAGAAACTAAATCCTCCCGTCAGAAACTATATCCTCCAGTCAGAAACTAAATACTCCAGTCAGAAAATAAATCCTCCAGTCAGAAACTAAATCCTCCCGTCAGAAACTAAATCCTGAAGTCAGAAACTATATTCTCCAGTCAGAAACAAAATCCTCCAGTCAGAAACTAAATTCTAAAGTCAGAAACTAAATCCTCCCGTCAGAAACTAAATCCTCCCGTCAGAAACAAAATCCTGAAGTCAGAAACTAAATCCTGAAGTCAGAAACAAAATCCTCCTGTCAGAAACTAAGTCCTCCCATCAGAAACTAAATCCTCCAGTCAGAAACTAAATCCTCCTGTCAGAAACTAATTCCTCCCATCAGAAACTAAATCCTCCAGTCAGAAAATAAATCCTTCCGTCAGAAACTAAATCCTCCAGTCAGCAACAAAATTCACCCGTCAGAAAATAAATTCTCCAGTAAGAAACTAAATCCACGACTCAGAAACTAAGTCCTCCCGTCAGAAACTAAATCCTCCAGTCAGAAACTAAATCCTCCAGTCAGAAACTAAATCCTCCTGTCAGAAACAAAATCCTAAAGTCAGAAACTAAATTCTCCAGTCAGAAACTAAATCCTCCAGTCAGAAACTAAATCCTCTGGTCAGAAACTAAATCCTCAAAACCCAAACTAAATCCTCCCATCCGAAACTAAATCCTCCAGTCAGAAACTAAATCCTCCAGTCAGAAACTAAATCCTCCTGTCAGAAACTAAATCCTCCAGTCAGAAACTAAATCCTACAATTACAAACTAAATCCTCCCGTCAGAAACTACATCCTACAATTAGAAAATAAATCCTGAAGTCAGAAACTAAATTCTATAGTCAGAAACAAAATCCTCCAGTCAGAAACTATATTCTCCTGTCAGAAACTATATCCTCCAGTCAGAAACTAAATCCTCCCATCAGAAACTAAATCCTACAATTAGAAAATAAATCCTCCCGTCAGATACTAAATCCTCCCGTCAGAAACAAAATCCTGAAGTCTGAAACTAAATTCTCCAGTCAGAAACAAAATCCTCCAGTCAGAAACTAAATTCTCCAGTCAGAAACTATGACCTCCAGTCAGAAACAAAATCCTACAATTAGAAACTAAATCCTCCAGTCAGAAACTATATCCTCCATTCAGAAACTAAATAGTCCCGTCAGAAACTAAATCCTTCCTTCAGAAACTAAATCCTCCAGTCAGAAACTGAATCCTCCCATCCGAAACTAAATCCTCCTGTCAGAAACTAAATCCTCCATTCAGAAACTAAATCCTCCGGTCAGAAACAAAATCCTCCAGTCAGAAACTAAATCCTCCCATCAGATACTAAATCCTCCTGTCAGAAACTAAGTCCTCCCGTCAGAAACTAAGTCCTCCAGTCAGAAACTAAATCCTCCCGTCAGAAACTAAATCCTCCTGTCAGAAACTAAGTCCTCCCGTCAGAAACTAAATCCTCCAGTCAGAAACTAAATCCTCCCGTCAGCAACTATATCCTCCAGTCAGAAACTAAATCCTCCATTCAGAAACTAAATCCTCCCGTCAGAAACTAAATCCTCCAGTCAGATACTAAATCCTCCCGTCAGAAACTAAATCCTCCCGTCAGAAACTAAATCCTCCAGACAGAAGCTAAATCGTCCCGTCAGAAACAAAATCCTGGAGTCAGAAACTATATTCTCCAGTCAGAAACAAAATCCTCCAGTCAGAAACTAAGTCCTCCCATCAGAAACTAAATCCTCCAGTCAGAAACTAAATCCTCCTGTCAGAAACTAATTCCTCCCATCAGAAACTAAATCCTCTAGTCAGAAACTAAATCCTTCCGTCAGAAACTAAATCCTCCAGTCAGCAACTAAATCCTCCGGTCAGAAAATAAATCCTCCAGTCAGAAACTAAATCCACGACTCAGAAACTAAGTCCTCCCGTCAGAAACTAAATCCTCCAGTCAGAAACTAAATCCTCCTGTCAGAAACAAAATCCTAAAGTCAGAAACAAAATTCTCCAGTCAGAAACTAAATCCTGCATTCAGAAACTAAATCCTCTGGTCAGAAACTAAATCCTCCCAACCCAAACTAAATCCTCCCATCAGAAACTAAATCCTCCAGTCAGAAACTAAATCCTCCAGTCAGAAAATAAATCCTCCTGTCAGAAACTAAATCCTCCAGTCGGAAACTAAATCCTACAATTAGAAAATAAATCCTGAAGTCAGAAACTAAATTCTATAGTCAGAAACAAAATCCTCCAGTCAGAAGCTAAATTCTCCTGTCAGAAACTATATCCTCCAGTCAGAAACTAAATCCTCCCTTCAGAAACTAAATCCTACAATTAGAAAATAAATCCTCCCGTCAGAAACTAAATCCTAAACTCAGAAACTAAATCCTCCCGTCAGAAACTAAATCCTCCCGTCAGAAACTAAATCCTCCCGTCAGAAACTAAATCCTCCAGTCAGAAACTAAATCCTCCTGTCAGAAACTAAATCCTCCCATCAGAAACTAAATCCTCCAGTCAGAAACTAAATCCTCCCGTCAGAAACTAAATCCTCCAGTCAGAAACTAAATCCTAAAGTCAGAAACTAAATCCTCCCGTCAGAAACTAAATCCTCCCGTCAGAAACTAAATCCTCCCGTCAGAAACTAAATCCTCCAGTCAGAAACTAAATCCTCCTGTCAGAAAATAAATCCTCCCGTCAGAAACTAAATCCTCCTGTCAGAAACTAAGTCCTCCAGTCAGAAACTAAATCCTCCCGTCAGAAACTAAATCCTCCAGTCAGAAACTAAGTCCTCCAGTCAGAAACTAAATCCTCCTGTCAGAAACTAAGTCCTCCTGTCAGAAACTAAGTCCTCCAGTCAGAAACTAAATCCTCCAGTCAGAAACTAAATCCTCCAGTCAGAAACTAAATCCTCCACTCAGAAACTAAATCCTCCCGTCAGAAACTATATTCTCCAGTCAGAAACAAAATCCTCCAGTCAGAAACTAAATTCTAAAGTCAGAAACTAAATCCTCCAGTCAGAAACTAAATCCTCCTGTCAGAAAATAATTCCTCCCATCAGAAACTAAATCCTCCAGTCAGAAACTAAATCCTCCCGTCAGAAACTATATTCTCCAGTCAGAAACAAAATCCTCCAGTCAGAAACTAAATCCTCCAGTCAGAAACTAAATCCTCCAGTCAGAAACTAAATCCTCCAGTCAGAAACTAAATCCTCATGTCAGAAACTAAATCCTCCATTCAGAAACTAAATCCTCCCATCAGAAACTAAATCCTACATTTAGAAACTAAATCCTCCTGTCAGAAACTAAATCCTAAATTCAGAAACTAAATCCTCCCACCAGAAACTAAATCCTACAATTAGAAACTAAATCCTCCCGTCAGAAACTAAATCCTCCCGTCAGAAACTAAATTCTCCAGTCAGAAACAAAATCCTCCAGTCAGAAACTAAATTCTCCAGTCAGAAACTATGACCTCCAGTCAGAAACTAAATCCTACAATTAGAAACTAAATCCTCCAGTCAGAAACTAAATCCTCTGGTCAGAAACTAAATCCTCCCAACCCAAACTAAATCCTCCCATCCGAAACTAAATCCTCCAGTCAGAAACTAAATCCTCCAGTCAGAAACTAAATCCTCCATTCAGAAACTAAATCCTCCCATCAGAAACTAAATCCTACAATTAGAAACTAAATCCTCCTGTCAGAAACTAAATCCTACAATTAGAAAATAAATCCTGAAGTCAGAAACTAAATTCTATAGTCAGAAACAAAATCCTCCAGTCAGAAACTAAATCCTCCCATCAGAAACTAAATCCTACAATTAGAAAATAAATCCTCCCGTCAGAAACTAAATCCTCCCGTCAGAAACTAAATCGTCCAGTCAGAAACTAAATCCTCCAGTCAGAAACTAAATCCTCCTGTCAGAAAATAAATCCTCCATTCAGAAACTAAATCCTCCCATCAGAAACTAAATCCTATATTTAGAAACTAAATCCTCCTGTCAGAAACTAAATCCTAAATTCAGAAACTAAATCCTACATTTAGAAACTAAATCCTCCCGTCAGAAACTAACTCCTCCAGTCAGAAACTAAATCCTCCCGTCAGAAACAAAATCCTGAAGTCAGAAACTAAATTCTCCAGTCAGAAACAAAATCCTCCAGTCAGAAATTAAATTCTCCAGTCAGAAACTATGACCTCCAATCAGAAACTAAATCCTACAATTAGAAACTATATCCTCCAGTCAGAAACTAAATCCTCCCGTCAGAAACTAAATCCTCCCGTCAGAAACTAAATCCTCCAGTCAGAAACTAAATCCTCCTGTCAGAAAATAAATCCTCCCGTCAGAAACTAAATCCTCCCGTCAGAAACTAAATCCTCCAGTCAGAAACTAAATCCTCCCGTCAGAAACTAAATCCTCCAGTCAGAAACTAAGTCCTCCAGTCAGAAACTAAATCCTCCAGTCAGAAACTATATCCTCCAGTCAGAAACTAAATCCTCTGGTCAGAAACTAAGTCCTCCCGTCAGAAACTAAATCCTCCTGTCAGAAAGTAAGTCCTCCCGTCAGAAACTAAATCCTCCTGTCAGAAACTAAGTCCCCCAGTCAGAAACTAAATCCTCCAGTCAGTAACTAAATCCTCCAGTCAGAAAATAAATCCTCCAGTCAGAAACTAAATCCACCACTCAGAAACTAAGTCCTCCAGTCAGAAACTAAATCCTCCCGTCAGAAACTAAATCCTCCAGTCAGAAACTAAGTCCTCCAGTCAGAAACTAAATCCACCTGTCAGAAACTAAGTCCTCCTGTCAGAAACTAAGTCCTCCAGTCAGAAACTAAATCCTCCAGTCAGAAACTAAATCCTCCAGTCAGAAACTAAATCCTCCAGTCAGAAACTAAATCCTCCCGTCAGAAACTATATTCTCCAGTCAGAAACAAAATCCTCCAGTCAGAAACTAAATTCTAAAGTCAGAAACTAAATCCTCCAGTCAGAAACTAAATCCTCCTGTCAGAAAATAATTCCTCCCATCAGAAACTAAATCCTCCAGTCAGAAACTAAATCCTCCCGTCAGAAACTATATTCTCCAGTCAGAAACAAAATCCTCCAGTCAGAAACTAAATCCTCCAGTCAGAAACTAAATCCTCCAGTCAGAAACTAAATCCTCCAGTCAGAAACTAAATCCTCATGTCAGAAACTAAATCCTCCATTCAGAAACTAAATCCTCCCATCAGAAACTAAATCCTACATTTAGAAACTAAATCCTCCTGTCAGAAACTAAATCCTAAATTCAGAAACTAAATCCTCCCACCAGAAACTAAATCCTACAATTAGAAAATAAATCCTCCCGTCAGAAACTAAATCCTCCCGTCAGAAACTAAATTCTCCAGTCAGAAACAAAATCCTCCAGTCAGAAACTAAATTCTCCAGTCAGAAACTATGACCTCCAGTCAGAAACTAAATCCTACAATTAGAAACTAAATCCTCCAGTCAGAAACTAAATCCTCTGGTCAGAAACTAAATCCTCCCAACCCAAACTAAATCCTCCCATCCGAAACTAAATCCTCCAGTCAGAAACTAAATCCTCCAGTCAGAAACTAAATCCTCCATTCAGAAACTAAATCCTCCCATCAGAAACTAAATCCTACAATTAGAAACTAAATCCTCCTGTCAGAAACTAAATCCTACAATTAGAAAATAAATCCTGAAGTCAGAAACTAAATTCTATAGTCAGAAACAAAATCCTCCAGTCAGAAACTAAATCCTCCCATCAGAAACTAAATCCTACAATTAGAAAATAAATCCTCCCGTCAGAAACTAAATCCTCCCGTCAGAAACTAAATCGTCCAGTCAGAAACTAAATCCTCCAGTCAGAAACTAAATCCTCCTGTCAGAAAATAAATCCTCCATTCAGAAACTAAATCCTCCCATCAGAAACTAAATCCTATATTTAGAAACTAAATCCTCCTGTCAGAAACTAAATCCTAAATTCAGAAACTAAATCCTACATTTAGAAACTAAATCCTCCCGTCAGAAACTAACTCCTCCAGTCAGAAACTAAATCCTCCCGTCAGAAACAAAATCCTGAAGTCAGAAACTAAATTCTCCAGTCAGAAACAAAATCCTCCAGTCAGAAATTAAATTCTCCAGTCAGAAACTATGACCTCCAATCAGAAACTAAATCCTACAATTAGAAACTATATCCTCCAGTCAGAAACTAAATCCTCCCGTCAGAAACTAAATCCTCCCGTCAGAAACTAAATCCTCCAGTCAGAAACTAAATCCTCCTGTCAGAAACTAAATCCTCCCGTCAGAAACTAAATCCTCCCGTCAGAAACTAAATCCTCCAGTCAGAAACTAAATCCTCCCGTCAGAAACTAAATCCTCCAGTCAGAAACTAAGTCCTCCAGTCAGAAACTAAATCCTCCAGTCAGAAACTAAATCCTCCAGTCAGAAACTAAATCCTCTGGTCAGAAACTAAGTCCTCCCGTCAGAAACTAAATCCTCCTGTCAGAAAGTAAGTCCTCCCGTCAGAAACTAAATCCTCCTGTCAGAAACTAAGTCCCCCCGTCAGAAACTAAATCCTCCAGTCAGAAACTAAATCCTCCAGTCAGAAAATAAATCCTCCAGTCAGAAACTAAATCCACGACTCAGAAACTAAGTCCTCCCGTCAGAAACTGAATCCTCCAGTCAGAAATTAATCCTCCAGTCAGAAACAAAATCCTCCAGTTCGAAACTAAATCCTCCCATCAGAAACTAAATCCTCCTGTCAGAAACTAAATCCACCACTCAGAAACTAAGTCCTCCCGTCAGAAACTAAATCCTCCAGTCAGAAACTAAATCCTCCAGTCAGAAACTAAATCCAAAAGTCAGAAACTAAATCCTCCAGTCAGAAACTAAATCCTCTCGTCAGAAACTAAATCCTCCCATCCCAAACTAAATCCTCCCATCCGAAACTAAATCCTCCATTCAGAAACTAAATCCTCCATTCAGAAACTAAATCCTCCTGTCAGAAACTAAATCCTCCTGTCAGAAACTAAGTCCTCCCATCAGAAACTAAATCCTCCAGTCAGAAACTAAATCCTGCAGTCAGAAACTAAATCCTCCAGTCAGAAACTATATCCTCCAGTCAGAAACTAAATCCTCCTGTCAGAAACTAAGTCCTCCCTTCAGAAACTATATCCTCCAGTCAGATACTAAATCCTCCAGTCAGAAACTAAATCCTCCTGTCAGAAACTAAATCCTAAAGTCAGAAACTAAATCCTCCTGTCAGAAACTAAATCCTCCAGTCAGAAACTAAATCCTCCAGTCAGAAACTAAATCCTCCAGTCAGAAACTAAATCCTCCAGTCAGATAATAAATCCTCCTGTCAGAAACTAAGTCCTCCAGTCAGAAACTAAATCCTCCCGTCAGAAACTAAATCCTCAAGTCAGAAACTAAATCCTCCTTTCAGAAACTAAATCCTCCAGTCAGAAACTAAATCCTCCCGTCAGAAACTAAATCCTCCAGTCAGAAACAAAATCCTCCAGTCAGAAACTAAATCCTCCCGTCAGAAACAAAATCCTGAAGTCAGAAACTAAATTCTCCAGTCAGAAACAAAATCCTCCAGTCAGAAACTAAATTCTCCAGTCAGAAACTATATCCTCCAGTCAGAAACTAAATCCTACAATTAGAAACTAAATCCACCAGTCAGAAACTATATCCTCCATTCAGAAACTAAATAGTCCCGTCAGAAACTAAATCCTCCCTTCAGAAACTAAATCCTCCTGTCAGAAACTAAATCCTCCCATCCGAAACTAAATCCTCCTGTCAGAAACTAAATCCTCCATTCAGAAACTAAATCCTCCCGTCAGAAACTAAATCCTCCCATCAGATACTAAATCCTCCTGTCAGAAACTAAGTCCTCCCGTCAGAAACTATGTCCTCCAGTCAGAAACTAAATCCTCCCGTCAGAAACTAAATCCTCCTGTCAGAAACTAAGTCCTCCCGTCAGAAACTAAATCCTCCCGTCAGAAACTATATCCTCCAGTCAGAAACTAAATCCTACAATTAGAAACTAAATCCACCAGTCAGAAACTATATCCTCCATTCAGAAACTAAATAGTCCCGTCAGAAACTAAATCCTCCCTTCAGAAACTAAATCCTCCTGTCAGAAACTAAATCCTCCCATCCGAAACTAAATCCTCCTGTCAGAAACTAAATCCTCCATTCAGAAACTAAATCCTCCCGTCAGAAACTAAATCCTCCCATCAGATACTAAATCCTCCTGTCAGAAACTAAGTCCTCCCGTCAGAAACTATGTCCTCCAGTCAGAAACTAAATCCTCCCGTCAGAAACTAAATCCTCCAGTCAGAAACTAAGTCCTCCCGTCAGAAACTAAATCCTCCCGTCAGAAACTAAATCCTCCCGTCAGAAACTAAATCCTCCCGTCAGAAACTAAATCCTCCAGTCAGAAACAAAATCCTCCAGTCAGAAACTAAATCCTCCCGTCAGAAACAAAATCCTGAAGTCAGAAACTAAATTCTTTAGTCAGAAACAAAATCCTCCAGTCAGAAACTAAATTCTCCAGTCAGAAACTATATCCTCCAGTCAGAAACTAAATCCTACAATTAGAAACTAAATCCACCAGTCAGAAACTATATCCTCCATTCAGAAACTAAATAGTCCCGTCAGAAACTAAATCCTCCCTTCAGAAACTAAATCCTCCTGTCAGAAACTAAATCCTCCCATCCGAAACTAAATCCTCCTGTCAGAAACTAAATCCTCCATTCAGAAACTAAATCCTCCCGTCAGAAACTAAATCCTCCCATCAGATACTAAATCCTCCTGTCAGAAACTAAGTCCTCCCGTCAGAAACTATGTCCTCCAGTCAGAAACTAAATCCTCCCGTCAGAAACTAAATCCTCCTGTCAGAAACTAAGTCCTCCCGTCAGAAACTAAATCCTCCCGTCAGAAACTAAATCCTCCCGTCAGAAACTAAATCCTCCCGTCAGAAACTAAATCCTCCAGTCAGAAACTAAATCCTCCATTCAGAAACTAAATCCTCCCGTCAGAAACTAAATCCTCCAGTCAGAAACTAAATCCTCCCGTCAGAAACTAAATCCTCCCGTCAGAAACTAAATCCTCCAGTCAGAAGCTAAATCCTCCCGTCAGAAACAAAATCCTGAAGTCAGAAACTATATTCTCCAGTCAGAAACAAAATCCTCCAGTCAGAAAATAAATTCTCATGTCAGAAACTAAATCCTCCTGTCAGAAACTAAGTCCTCTCGTCAGAAACTAAATTCTCCCATCCCTAACTAAATCCTCCCATCCGAAACTAAATCCTCCAGTCAGAAACTAAATCCTCCCGTCAGAAACTAAATCCTCCCGTCAGAAACTATATCCTCCAGTCAGAAACTAAATCCTACAATTAGAAACTAAATCCACCAGTCAGAAACTATATCCTCCATTCAGAAACTAAATAGTCCCGTCAGAAACTAAATCCTCCCTTCAGAAACTAAATCCTCCTGTCAGAACCTAAATCCTCCCATCCGAAACTAAATCCTCCTGTCAGAAACTAAATCCTCCATTCAGAAACTAAATCCTCCCGTCAGAAACTAAATCCTCCCATCAGATACTAAATCCTCCTGTCAGAAACTAAGTCCTCCCGTCAGAAACTATGTCCTCCAGTCAGAAACTAAATCCTCCCGTCAGAAACTAAATCCTCCTGTCAGAAACTAAGTCCTCCCGTCAGAAACTAAATCCTCCCGTCAGAAACTAAATCCTCCCGTCAGAAACTAAATCCTCCCGTCAGAAACTAAATCCTCCAGTCAGAAACTAAATCCTCCAGTCAGAAACTAAATCCTCCCGTCAGAAACAAAATCCTGAAGTCAGAAACTAAATTCTTTAGTCAGAAACAAAATCCTCCAGTCAGAAACTAAATTCTCCAGTCAGAAACTATATCCTCCAGTCAGAAACTAAATCCTACAATTAGAAACTAAATCCACCAGTCAGAAACTATATCCTCCATTCAGAAACTAAATAGTCCCGTCAGAAACTAAATCCTCCCTTCAGAAACTAAATCCTCCTGTCAGAAACTAAATCCTCCAATTAGAAGCTAAATCCTCCTGTCAGAAACTAAATCCTCCATTCAGAAACTAAATCCTCCCGTCAGAAACTAAATCCTCCCATCAGATACTAAATCCTCCTGTCAGAAACTAAGTCCTCCCGTCAGAAACTATGTCCTCCAGTCAGAAACTAAATCCTCCCGTCAGAAACTAAATCCTCCCGTCAGAAACTAAATCCTCCCGTCAGAAACTATATCCTCCAGTCAGAAACTAAATCCTCCATTCAGAAACTAAATCCTCCCGTCAGAAACTAAATCCTCCAGTCAGATACTAAATCCTCCCGTCAGAAACTAAATCCTCCCGTCAGAAACTAAATCCTCCAGTCAGAAGCTAAATCCTCCCGTCAGAAACAAAATCCTGAAGTCAGAAACTATATTCTCCAGTCAGAAACAAAATCCTCCAGTCAGAAAATAAATTCTCATGTCAGAAACTAAATCCTCCTGTCAGAAACTAAGTCCTCTCGTCAGAAACTAAATTCTCCCATCCCTAACTAAATCCTCCCATCCGAAACTAAATCCTCCAGTCAGAAACTAAATCCTCCCGTCAGAAACAAAATCCTGAAGTCAGAAACTAAATCCTCCAGTCAGAAACTAAATCCTCCAGTCAAAAAATAAATCCACCACTCAGAAACTAAGTCCTCCCGTCAGAAACTAAATCCTCCCGTCAGAAACTAAATCCTCCAGTCAGAAACTAAATCCTCCAGTCAGAAACTAAATCCTCCAGTCAGAAACTAAGTCCTCCTGTCAGAAACTAAGTCCTACAGTCAGAAACCAAATCCTCCAGTCAGAAACTAAATCCTCCAGTCAGAAACTAAATCCTCCAGTCAGAAACTAAATCCTCCAGTCAGAAACTAAATCCTGAAGTCAGAAACTATATTCTCCAGTCAGAAACTAAATCCTCCTGTCAGAAACTAAATTCTAAAGTCAGAAACTAAATCCTCCCGTCAGAAACTAAATCCTCCAGTCAGAAACTAAATCCTCCCGTCAGAAACAAAATCCTGAAGTCAGAAACTAAATTCTCCAGTCAGAAACAAAATCCTCCTGTCAGAAACTAAGTCCTCCCATCAGAAACTAAATCCTCCAGTCAGAAACTAAATCCTCCTGTCAGAAACTAATTCCTCAAATCAGAAACTAAATCCTCCAGTCAGAAACTAAATCCTTCCGTCAGAAACTAAATCCTCCAGTCATCAACTAAATCCTCCCGTCAGAAAATATATCCTCCAGTCAGAAACTAAATCCACGACTCAGAAACTAAATCCTCCCGTCAGAAACTAAATCCTCCAGTCAGAAATTAATCCTCCAGTCAGAAACAAAATCCTCCAGTTCGAAACTAAATCCTCCCATCAGAAACTAAATCCTCCTGTCAGAAACTAAATGACCACTCAGAAACTAAGTCCTCCTGTCAGAAACTCTATCCTCCGGTCAGAAACTAAATCCTCCTGTCAGAAACTAAATCCTAAAGTCAGAAACTAAATTCTCCAGTCAGAAACTAAATCCTCTGGTCAGAAACTAAATCCTCCCATCCCAAACTAAATCCTCCCATCCGAAACTAAATCCTCCCGTCAGAAACTATATTCTCCAGTCAGAAACTAAATTCTCCAGTCAGAAACTAAATCCTCCAGTCAGAAACTAAATCCTCCAGTCAGAAACTAAATCCTCATGTCAGAAACTTAATCCTCCATTCAGAAACTAATTCGTCCCATCAGAAACTAAATCCTACAATTAGAAACTAAATCCTCCCGTCAGAAACTTAATCCTTCAGTCAGAAATTAATCCTAAAGTCAGAAACTAAATCCTCCCGTCAGAAACTAAATCCTCCAGTCAACAACTAAATCCTCCGCTCAGAAACTAAATCCTCCAGTCAGAAACTAAATCCTATATTTAGAAACTAAATCCTGAAGTCAGAAACTAAATCCTCCATTCAGAAACTAAATCCTGAAGTCAGAAACTAAATCCTCCAGTCAGAAACTAAATCCTCCAGTCAGAAACTAAATCCTCCTGTCAGAAACTAAGTCCCCCAGTCAGAAACTAAATCCTCCAGTCAGAAACTTAATTCTAAAGTCAGAAACTAAATCCTCCTGTCAGAAAATAAGTCCTCCCATCAGAAACTAAATCCTCCAGTCAGAAACTAAATCCTACATTTAGAAACTAAATCC